>ML769666.1:39915-88235 GCA_009733575.1 Gymnopus androsaceus JB14 | reverse complement strand
TGTTATCACGATTGCTCGTGGATAATACTCCATTGTGCATCAAGCTAGGTAAGCCCTGACTGTAGCGTTTGTTCAGTATATACTCACGCATTTCTCAGTTTTTATTCCCGCCTTAACCTCCTCACTCATTCACTACCAACCTTGCAAAACAAATCTTATCCATGGTGAATACTCGCTACATGCAGCAAATATCCAATGCGAATAAAGCCAAAACCCGCGGAGGAAAAGCTAGAGCTAAAGCTGATCCTCCGATGTTGGTAATGGAATCCGTTGTGATTCCAGTTGTTCGCGGTGTCAAAAAACGTCCTCAGGACGCTATCGATGTTCCGCCTGCTGCGCCAACGTCGACTTTGGTAAACGACGACATTCGGAGAGAGGGCTGGGCTCTTCTCAAACGATACTTCGAAGACGACAAGGAGGTGCCCGCGGGTAAAGTCGATGAATTCCTCAACAAGATCGACAATTCCATCGAGGCGCAGTTGCGTCCGGTTTTTGGGAGAATCATGGGTCTGGAACCTGGAGAACCGGAGGCACAGAGGGCTCTTGGTGATGAAATCGACGCAGCAATCGCAGAGCTCCCCCTGTCGACGCTCCCCAGGTTAAAAGGCTGCGAAAGGAAAGGCACGCGGTAAGATCGACTCTTAATAAGTTGTGAAATAATATTTACATTTCGCAAAGGCAAAGGACGCAAAACGACCTTTAAGCCCTCTTTTCACCAAGAGGATTCCGCTTCACGACCCTCCGTCCAACGTTCCGTCAGATCTAGCCCCTCACGCGCAATCTTTCTTTCCTCCTGAATCGCCTCCCCGTACTCCTACCAAGCCAGACACTCCCGAAGCTGATCCTCCTAGCATCAGGACGGGAATTTGGGACGCAGAGCTACGCCAGGAGATGTCTATGGCCTCCGCTATGGACGCTGGCACAGCGCAAGCTGTTGATGAAAGGATGTCGGAATACCTCGAGGCGCTGGAGACATCGACGGTGTCCCAGGAGACTAGGAAAGCGCTTACCCTAGAAACGAAGAAAGCGTTTCTATCTCGGTTCGCTGCAATCACTCGGGAGGAGGTGGTTCCTGACACACCGGAAAGCCTTGTACGTTTGTTCAAGGATTTGTCGCTACCTTTGGGTGGCAAAGAACCATCCCCCAGTCCCATCCGTCAGCCATATCGAACCGGCGGGCTTGCATCTTCGAGCGTTCCACCTTCCTCTCCGTGCCCATCCGCAGGATACAATGTCGCATCAGGTTGGAGTACATTGGGGGACATGGAGGAGGAGGAGGAGGAGGAAGACGAAGAGCATCAGGAGGAGGAGGAAGACGAAGAGCAGCAGGAGGAGGAGGAGGAGGAAGATGAAGAGCAGGATGAGTTGGAGCAGGAGCAGGAGCAGGAGCAGGAGCAGGAGCAGGAGCAGGAGGACGATGAAGAGCAGGATGAGCAGGAGCAGGAGCAGGTAGAACTTGAAGCCGACCGTCTCCATCCTCAAGTGGACGAGTCTCGCGAGGGACTGAACGAAACGCATCCCACTCCATCTCGACCACCTACTCTCCCCGACAAACCCGACCAGGAGATGGATAGGATCGCGAAAGCGAGAATGGCACGACGAAACAAGCTCTTGGAGCTTGCCGGCAAGAAAGTACCTGCACCTCCTCCTTCCCAAAAATCTCGGGCTTCTGCGACGGCGCCTACTGGGTCGAGGAAAGCAGCTAATCCCCGAGAGAAATCACCTCGTCCTGCACCTCCCGCTAACGGGAATCCTCGAGATAAATCACGCAGTAAGACGACCAAAGTTGTTGCCGTTCCAACTACTCGACCTCCGCAGAACGCCCGTGCTCTTCCAAAGAAGAAAGTGCCTGCCCCTGTTGTAACTAACTCCAATAACGACGACAATGATGATGAAGAGGGGGAAGAGGGGGATTCGAAGAATAAGGGTGGACGTTTGTCAAGGTCGGCGATTGCTCAAGCACAAGGCATTCGTCAAAAGTATCACGACGACCTGCAAGCCTTGGCGGACAAAGAAGGCAAGACATTCGCTGCAATTCTGTCAGCTGTAGGAGATACCGTCTCGGATACCAGAGCGCTGAATCCCTGGAATGCATTCCAGGCGTACGCGATGCATCCCGACGGACTGGGAATGACGAAGGGCCAGGACGAGTCAACAGCTGATTTGCAGAAAAGGATTCGAGCGGCCTATCATAAGAAGTGCAACGGGGTGGACGATGTTGAAGAGGAATTCTCGGAGATTCTGGAGTGGTATTCGACTACAATCGCCAGCCAAACAGCTCAGAAACGTTTGGAGGGTCTTTCCGAGAAGCAGCTAGTTAAGATCGCGGGACCTTTCAACAATCGCGTAAGTTTCAATGTTCTCTTACTGCAGGCTCATTTAACTGATCAACGCATTATCCGTTTATAGGGTCGCCAAGTCTGGGAGACTTATCAAGTCTCGTGTTTTGGGTGGATAGTTGACGGAGTTTCTGCGCGAGCAGTCGCTTTTGGATCAGATCCCTACTACCTCGGTATGAAGGAAGATAATCCATCGCAGATGAGGGATCAATGTGTTGACTATGGCACAATGATACACGCGCAGCTTATGCGCAAGAAGCAAGGCGCGTTGCTTGATCCGCGCAAGCAGAAAATTATCAACAAGTACTTGGAGGATAAGACCAATAAGGCCACTTTACGCGCTCTAGTTAAAGACATATGGATCCATGATTTACGTGAGTAGTCTTGTTCAGTTGTACTTGTTCCTCCCTCACTGACGGTTCTTATGGATTTCAGAGACGCTGTGCCCCAACAGTAACATTACACAGATGAAATGGGGGTCCGCCTTCGCGGATATGTGCTACCGGGAGAAAATCAAACTCGTCAACTATCCCCGGGGACTAAAAGCAATTGGTGCACCTGGCGGTCTTCAAGCAGTCTCAGGGATCGAAAAAAAATATCTGAAGACGATCGTGGGTGATCGAGTTCAGTTTTGGCAACAGGAAGCTAGAGAGACGAGGCGGGAAGCAGTAGAGGATGAGGACGAGGGTATGGCGCCTTTATATGATGACGACAGTGACGAGGGGAGTACGAGCAAACGTACGGTGTTGCTTGAAGAGGATCTCGTTCGATTTGTCCCGTGGGATGAAAGTCAGTCAATTTGTTTAGGTTCTTGCTTGGTTAACATTACTAATCTCGCTTCGTTGATTTAGATGAGAAAGCTCTAAGTGTGGGAGATAGAGCCAACATTGGGATCGTTACGCAGCAGCCGGGGGGCGATGAAGAACCTCTGGCGCTGACAAAAGTCCTTCATTCCAAAAAGTATGTCGAATACGCGAGAGCACGAAGCACCAAGACGGTTGGTAGAGAGGATTCAGACGAGGAAGACAGTGACTCGCAATCGGATGCGCCTCGCGAGTCTCGCAAGACGAAGGTGGGCAAGAGCATTGCAGTTTCGTCGGGAGCGAGTGCAGGATGGGAGAGTCCTCAGACGAGGAAGACAGGGACTCGGAATCGGATGCGCCTTGCGAGTCTCGCAAGACGAAGGTGGGCAGGAGCATTGCAGTTCGTCGGGAGCGAGTGCAGGAGGGAGAGTCTGATTCTGACACTTCTGTTGCTGCTGTGCGCCAGAAAAAGAAGACTGTAGCACCTCGTCGAGACGCGGAGCACGATTCTGACTCAGCCCCTGTGGAGCCCACGAGAAAGAAGACTGTGGCACCTCGTCGAAACGCGGAGCACGATTCCAACTCAGCCCCTGCAGAGTCCGTGAAGAAGAAGAAGACTGTGGCACCTCGTCGAGACGCGGATCACGATTCGACTCAGTCCCTGCAGAGCCCGCTGAAGAAGAAGAAGACTTTAGCACCTCGTCGAGACGCGGAGCACGATTCCGACTCAGCCCCTGCAGAGCCCGCGAAAGAAGAAGAAGACTTTAGCACCTCGTTGAGATGCGGAGCACAATTCCGACTCAGTCCCTGCGGAGCCCGCGAAGAAGAAGAAGAAGACTGTGGCACCTCGTCGAGACGCGGAGCACAATTCCGACTCAGCCCCTGCAGAGCCCACGAAGAAGAAGAAGACTGTGGGACCTCATCGAGACATGGAGGTGGACTCCGATTCAGTGCCTACGCGGCTCCCGAAGAAGATTGCAGGGAAGGGGAGGGACGAGGTAGGTCTTGTGCGAAAGGCACATGTTGAGACACAGGAGATGATGAAAGTGAGGAACGGCCAAGAAAGCAAGCACGGCTTAACAGGGAGCATGGGAAGAAGCATGGTAAGGAGAAGAACATTGCGGACCAAAGCGAGGTAGTGGGTGGGCAAGGAAGGAAACGGAAGCGTGATGAGGATGCCCCGAGAGTCATAGCACAACTCTCAAGACCTATAGTGAAACTCCCAAAGCGTAAGAGTGGTGATTAATTACTTTTCGCATATTGTACCTTCGTCATTAGTTACATCTATCTTATCTATCATGTTTGCCCATGTACTCATGTATGCCATATACTCATAAGTGAAATGTATAAGTCTAAAGATTAAAGTGAATCTCCAAGTGGCGAAAAACTGGGTGGGCAGCTGCCCTCACTTGAGGGAGAGTTGGGCAGCTGCCCTCACTTGAAGGAGAGGTGGGCAGCTGCCCTCACTTGAAGGAGAAGTGGGCAGCTGCCCTCACTTGAAGGAGAGGTGGGCAGCTGCCCTCACTTGGAGGAGAGGTGGGCAGCTGCCCTCACTTGAGGGAGAGGTGGGCAGCTGCCCAGATGTATGTATAGCTTAATAATCTTACTCTGTAACAGAAACAATGTGTTTAAGTGCTTACTATGTATGTATTTTTTTGAAGCTTTGATTGGGTGGGCAGCTCCCTAATCATGACTACAACTTAAATCAATTATTTCCACTACTTAATAGTTAGATTATTACATACTTATGTATGTATCCTAAATTTTGTAGCATGTCATAAGGAGAGAGTGGTTTAATACTATATAAGTTTGAACATCTATTTTGTTTTAATCTTTCAAATCCGGGTGGGCAGCTGCCCAGGTGTACTACGTAAATAGATCTATCTGAGGTGGACCCCCCACCTCATATGGAGAGCATGTAAAAATGCCAATGGATAAAAAGGGGGAATATGTAGAGGCAGCTGCCCTAGAGGTAGCAGCAATTGGAGCAGGCGTACCAATCATATCCATGCAGAACTGCATGGAAAGTAGTGTTAGGGAACCCATGGCAAAATCAAAAAAAAAAACCACCAGGCAGCTGCCCAGAAGGACCCCGGACACCTGTGACCTGTGACAAGTTGGGCAGCTGCCAGGTTGGGCAGGGCAGTGGTTTTCAGTTGAGTTGGCTGGGGTGGGCAGCTGCCTTGGTGAAGTTGGGCAGAGGTGGGCAGCTGCCCCATGAAAATAATGGGTGGGCAGAATGCCAGAAAAAGGGACCTCTTAGGATAGTTTAGGTACGTCATTTTTCTATCCTAACTAGGTCATATTTAGTGGTAGCCTGAAGTGGTTTTCTATTGCACTAATCCCTTCACCATCATTTTTATACATGTTGATGACATGACATTGGTTACCGAAACCCTGGCCATTAGGGAGAAACTAAAGAAAGATATTGGGGCTATAATTGAAGTTGTTGATTCCAGAGAAATCCATTGGCTACTTGGGATCAAGATCCAAAGATCTCTCCATAACAGGAGAATTCACTTATCCCAGCGGTCATACATTGATGCCACACTCTCTCGCTATGGATTCTCGGATATAAAGCCACTCTCTATTCCCTTCAATCCCCACATCCACCTCACCAAAGACCAATCACCAAAAACAGTCGAGAATATCGCTTTTATGCGCAACAAACCCTACAGAGAGGCCCTTGGTGCTCTCCAGTACTTATCCGTTGCTGCGAGACCTGACATTGTTGTCGAAACAACAGGATACCATTTCTTTATCCACCACGGAAGCCGAGTATATTGCTTTGACCCATGCGGCAAAGGAAGTGATCTGGGCTAGGAATCTTTTATCGGAAATCTTTGGTCCAATTACTCATGCAATCCCTATCATGTCAGACAATCAGTCTGCCATTGCATTGGCAAAGGATGATTGTTTTCATGCCAGGACCAAACACATTGATGTCTGATACCACTTCATCCGCTATGTCATCAAGGAAGGTAAAATTTGTCTTACTTACTGCCCTACTGAAAACATGACGGCAGACATCTTCACCAAAGCCTTACCTTCAATGAAAGCTAACCACTTCGCAGCATCCATGGGATTATCAAAGGAGTGTTGGAATATCAAAGGTATTTATATCTTATTGAACTATACATGGAACACTTTCTTGTAGTCTCCACTTGTTTGTATCACCATCCCATGCACTCCATTGTTATCATCTCGCAGACTCCACTCAGTCTCTTGCTGTATCCACTGACTCTCTCATAGTACCCACTTTACTGTATGGACAGTAGCCACAAGTATTCATGCAGTAGCCACCTGCCCAATATATCATTTGTACTTAGTACTGTATATAAGCTGAGGTACCATACCCTGTAATAACACCATTGTCCCCATTGATCTGTGTGATTGTACTACTAAGTCCTGTGTGGACTTACTGCTGCTACTTCCTATTTAGGAACATAACTCTGATATATAGCAAGCTTTAGAAGGTGGACAACAGCTACACAGTCTAGGATGTTGGAGAACAAAGATAGAAAGGGAAAGCAGCAGGTGCAAGATCCCTGGCAAAAGCTGCCCTAAAGAAAACAAGAGTGAATTATGTGAACCTGCAACAAAACCCCACCCTCCAGATAACTGGAGCCAAACTCAGCACAATGACACAGGGACTAGTGTATAGAATAATTAAAAATCAGCAGACAAGTGCCAGTGAAATGGTGAGTAATAGGACAGAAGCAAACCTGGATAAAGTAAAATTATCTGTTGAAGACAGATTTGGTTACACTCCAACTGTTGAAGCCTTCTGTTTGTCAATCTGCCACAAAGACTTTGAATGCAAGACATGTGATTTCCTGTGGATGGTAACACATGATGCATATTGGATTGGGACACACTGACTGAGAGGCAGCATGAAACCAAAGCTACAAGAACATGCAATATGTAATGAGTGTGGCAAAATTGATGACTTTAGACATATATTAACCGAATGTGAATCCCCGGGGCAAGCCCTAATCTGGAAAATAGTTGAAAAGATTTGGGAAATGAAAGACAGGAATATACCCTGGTCTTTCCTAAGCTTAGGAGACATCCTAAGCTGTGGGTTAGCAAAGACAAAAAAAAGGGATACATGCAGGGGAGAACCACCTATGGAAGATTCTGATATCTGATTCTGCATACCTAATCTGGACATTGCGCTGTGAATGGGTAATTGCAAACAAAGGAAGAGCTTTCATTGTGAAAGCAGTAACAAATAAAGGGGTCAGAATGATAAATGAACAGCTGGATCTGGATAGCAAGTACATGTCTTGACTTTGTGTCTATGTGCAGACTCAAGCTAGGATCAATGGTCTCTACAGATAATTTTGCAGCCAATATTTCCCCTGCAGCCTTTGATCTTTCCAGATACATTGTGAGTTTTGCGTATCTGTTTTGTGGGTGATTTTTTCCAGCATACAGTGCTGCTCCAGCTGTAGCATCTTCCTTGCCTGCATTTTCACATGCTCCATCAATGGTAATGTGTATTCCTCTGGTTCTATTTCTTGTCCTTCAGGTTTGACCTCAGGAAGCTCATTTGTCATTGGGGAATCCTTATTTGTGAATATTCGGAATATATCTGCCAGAGAACCGTTGGTTCTAACTCTGTTGTCAAAATTTATCCGGTTTTCATTGTCATCTGTAATCTCTTGAAGTTTTTGATAATCTTCAGGTCGTTCTTGCCTTGGATCCCACTTTGGGGGAAGTATATGTAAAGGTTTAGTTGCTTGTCGGATGCAGTCATGTGGGTGTTGGCAGTCAAATGCCACCCGCATATGCATACAGTTTAGTATGGCATTCACATAGGAGATTAGATTGGTGCTTTTCATGATACACAGCAATTATTAGGGTTAGGGTTAGGGTTATGGGTTAGGCTGGGTTTTGGGTTAGATTAAGGAAGTCAGTTGGAAGCTGAAGGAAGTCAAGAGAATGGTAAAGAAATTCAAAGCTTGCGATAAAGTTAAAACAAGTTAAAAAAAAGTCAAACAGAAATCAGTGAGATAAGATCCTACTTTAATTGCGCTGTTAGTCCCAAAATGCATGGTGAACTGTCACACAGCGGATACAGTTTTTAGCCGTCATCACTTGAACTATGAACTCACTAAATTTTAGTCCACCTGATCACCCAGTTTTGACTGAATTTCGTATGTCTCGAGCCACTCCTGCCGAAGTCTTACCACAAGCTGTCGACAGTGTCACACAGCGGATAAAGGTTTTAGCCGTCATCAATGCGTGGTGGCTAGATTCTAATGGCTAGATTCTAATGGCAGTCTGCCACCCGAACCTTGCGGTCCACGAGCCAGGCTGTGTGCCCCGTGCGGCTCTTCTTGTAAGGCAATGGCGGCGGGAATACAAGGTAATACAAGGTAAGTTTATTGCGTGGGAACAGTTGTTCGTGGTCGAAAGATGGCAGCTACAGATTTTTTCTACATGAGTCTCGTGGACTAGGGATAAAAACTCGGCACCCTGAACAGCTTGTTGTGGGCGGCGTAATGTGAAAAGGGTATCTGTATTCTTTTTCATAACCCTAACCCTAATAATTGCTGTGTATCATATTCATTCTACTATAAATCTTAAACCTTTGAAGCCAGGCATCATTGAATTTTCCACTTACAAATTACCCTGTCCAGCACCTACTCATGCCTTTAACTCGTTCACCAGCCTTCGCCGATTTGAGTCCTATCTCTGAGTCAACGTCTGGAGATATCATTGAGCCAGAAAAGGGTTCAGTTATAGTCAACTTGGAGGCCAAGAAGGGTGTTAACAACCATCACTTGAACTTAAAGGTATGTGCTATGTGCTATGTACCGATACTTGGTTTTTTTACCAAGTTTTCGGATTACTTTACAGCATAAATCTCTAGCACTGGAAGCCATGCTAGTATCCAATATGCGAGCCCCAAATCGCAAATATGATATGGAGGCTGCAATCCTTCAGGCATCCAAGAAGCAGTGTCCGGTCCCTGGATATGATATAGAGGCCGCGATCCGTCGAGAATCATCTCCCACTCCCACTCTTGTTGAACTTGATGAGGATGAAATTCTTCTTGATCTGGAGCAAAGAGGAATAAGGGTGTGCGATTATGCATTTAGCAAGCCAAAAGCAGATAGGGCCACTAAATAGCACTATGATCAGTTTGAGATATGTATTGTTACTCTAGCCATCTTTCAGCCATTGATTCTGGCCTTTACAGATGCACCTTAAATGTCAGATAATCATGATTTGTTACCAATTGACGTTTTGACAAACTCCTTGAATACTTTATTCTTATGTGAAAATCTCAATCAGATGAATGTTTATTAGACAAAATAATAAGTATTACAAGTGATCAGGGTGGAGAATGCAAGCAATGACTAGAGCCAGGGTCCAGAGCATCATCAGGAAAAATACCTATTTCCCAGGCAGTCTAGGCCACCCTAAAGACACCCTCCCTAATCCCAGGGACTCTAGGAAAAACATTTCTGCCCCCAAAGATCCTCAGGGATCTTCAAGTTTCTCCAGGTTTCTTTAAGTGTCCTAGGATTAGGGGGTGTCTCTAGGGTGGCCTAGACTGCCTGGGCTAATCAGAAAAAGGGGGAGAAACTTTCTGGCACTTGCTTCTTATTGTAAAATCTTGCACAACTCCCAAAATCCTAATAGACTGCAACCTTGCAAGTCAACCTGCTTTTGATGCAAGTGTTGGAATTTATCAGATGCACCAGTGAGCTTTCCTGCATGCAACACTTACTCCTCCATAAACACTGCTTGCTCACATTCAGTGAAGGTTGTAAATAATTCATCTAGTGGTATTTATTAATTATTAGTGGTGTTTGTTTCAAATGAGCTGTAATCAAAATCAAAATTTTACTTGCAAGCTTGCGTGCAAGTAGAAAAGCCTCTGCAAGCACCAAAAGCTCGCAAGTTTTCCCCCCATTTGCTGTTGAAAATGAACGCATTAATCACACTACTACTTCTAGGGATTTCTGCAACAGCTGCATCCAAGAATCCCACTTGCTCCAAAGATAGAACAGCAGAAGGAGTAGTTACAATGACCTTGCTGAGCTCAGATGGTTGTCCTTACCTTTGAAACCAAGAGCTAGTGCTCTCATTTGCATCATTAATGTGTAGCAACCATAGAACTGCATCTTTTTGGTATGCATCCCAGTCTATTCCAAACAGCTCCAGCTCGTCAGTAAGATGCTCATCCAAGGACTCACCTCTCAATCCATGAACCAACAGATCAAACCAAAACATGTCTTCAGGTCTTCACTTTGGACCCAATTGGATAGTTATATGATGTAAGTTTCAAGAATTTGCCCAGGATTCTAGCTGCAAGTTAGTGGTATGAAAAAAGAGATGCTGGTGAAGCCAACATGATTCAGATTGTCCATACCATGTTCAACCTCAAGGTTTGTGAATAGTTGGTGTCATGTAGCACCAGCACACAATTTGGGTATGCATGCTTCTGTAATCAAGAGAAAGGATGTTTAGCAAAATGAACACAGTAAAGACAATCATCTTCACCTTCCCCAGATATGTGACCCCTGTCCATCACCTTGCATCGTTTCCATAAACACTGTTAATAGCACATTCTCAACAGTGTGATCCCCTTTGATATGCCAAGGAAATGCCAAACTTTGCTGAACTATCCATGAACAGATTTAGAATGGTATGTCGTTACGCTCTTCTCGCAAACGTGCTTTATTTGTTGGACATTGCCGCAAAATTAACTGAAAAGTACGTGACCTTCATTGAAGCCTATATCAATCTAAGTGCCTCGATCTTAAGCTGTAACACCTGGTATCAGTTCATTGGTGCGCTTAGCGTACCTTGCATTGTTTCCATAAACACTGCTACTAGCACATTCTCAACAGTGTGATCCCCTTTGATATGCCAAGGAAATGCCAAACTTTGCTGAACTATCCATGAACAGATTTAGAATGGTAGTCGCCGGTTTGGTGGCACTTGCTTGTATTCCAGTAATCAATCAAGAACATCCATTGATGGATGCATGTATAACAATTTTGAAAAGGAATCAAAGCAGGTGAGCTCAAGACAGGCCCAAGAACGTGTAAGCATAACAATATGTAGACAACCTACGACACCCCGTTTGTTTAAAAACCATTACTACTGCAATAAATTACTATGTCTACAAATTTCTCTAACTGTAAGCAGATTAGTTTACAAACCATTTGCAGATTGCTGGTCCCCGCAGCCTTATTTTTGCCCCGCGCTTAGCCTTCCCAATCTGCTGACATCCCAATCTGGGTCGAATCGCTCGAGTGACAGTGAAGGACAATTTTCAAACTGTCACATTTTGTTCGAATTAGTTTATTATCAACAATAAGTATTTGATGCACCTCGAACTAGAAGGGTAACTTTTTTTTTTTTTTCCAATACTGCGATCTACAACACGCTCATCACGCATACAGGATATAAGAAGCATTCTAAGCCAGCCATACATTGATTCCATGGCCCAGTCGGATGTAAAAGTGACGGACGTGGCAGCTGTGAAGAAGGCTGAGGTTAAGCAAAAGTTACGAGCATTGCGTGACAGTGCAATCAACGACAAGCTCGGGGCTAGGATTTGTAAAAGGAATACAGAAGCAAGCCATACAAGAATTGAATCGTTGTATTACCGCCGCAGTAATGGATTCGAGCCCAAACATTTCCGGATCGCCGCTACGATTCTCTCTCAGTGCATTATGGTTTTGCATGGAGAAGCGGCCAGAAACAGTGCCTCTTCCTGGGGAGAAAGGTGGTGGATACTAGCAGTAATGGATCGGCAGGTCAGCGAAATGAGCCATAGGAGGAGGCGGTCCCTGTACATTAGCCTAGTTAGGAGCGATTGACTAAATAAAATGACCAGCACGCACCAGGCACCATCGCCTATCCCAGCAAATTCCTTTCTTAGACCAACCATGGAATGAGAATTAAACGGCGGTGGGTAATAATGGACAACAAAGCGGCCTGCTCTGTAGAGATAGCCGCCTTGAAACATACCAATTAAATGTCCAAAATTGAGCGATGCATCATTCAGAACATTGAGCTCGATCCCAACCTTAAAGTGATCTCCAAGAGCATCCAAAAAGGCAGCGATATCCTCAATGGATAACTGTCAAGGAAAGTTGAGAGTTTTGAAGAGCCTGCTTGTAACAATTAGCTAAGCAACATGGAACACGACGGAATTGCACACGTCGAACCAGTTGGGCTACCTGTCCCGATGTTATACGCTAGTTACAATGCGTCTTTATGCGTTACTTGGGCACCTGCAAACCCCGTCCGGCCCATATAGGAAATCTTAGCGGACCGTACCGCTAAACTGCTCTACCAGGGAATTGAGGATGTGGGATGAAATGAACACAGTGTTCAGGTCAGTTTGAGAGCTAAAGAACAAAAAAAGGCAATAAAATTGAGGCCGAGCATGAAGAACAATCATAAAAGACATACCATATTAGTTGAAGCGAAATTAGCGGTATTTAATTGGCCTGCTCATAGTGCAATGAGCGAAAGCGGCTGGGAAATAAAATAAATGCGGAGCAGATATGGGCCCCAGTGCTAGAAAGAATTGACACCAACCTTACTGAGTGGGCCAGAGGTGGACCCACAATGGATGGAAGACGAGCAGTAATCCAGATGATAGTAGGAGGAATGACTCAGTATATGGCCTCAGTCCAAGGAATGCCCCTGTCAGTGGAAAAGCAACTTGAAAAGCGCATAAATATATTCATGTGGAAGGGAAAGGAACGCAACCCTGTGAATCAAAAAGTTGTCACTGGACCACTTGGAAAGGGAGGTACAAAAGTATTAGACATAAAAATACGGAATGAAGCAATAAAAGTCATGTGGCTTAAAGCATATTTGTACCTCAATAAAGATCGAGGGACATGGGCATTTTTAGCAGATGGTCTTCTTGCAATGAATGTACCCCTAACAGACAGATCTGTTGATCCAAAAGTCCAAATAAATGTATTCTTACAATCCTGGCAGACTTACCAAAATAGCAAGAACCAGATACCTGGGCTTAAAGCACTCCTTTTCAGTACAAAAAGGGTAAAACCTGAGGATTGAAAGTATAGCTCCCTGAAGGAAGATACTACGGCTCATGCCAATCTGGTATCACCGAGAGGCTAGCATAGAGATCCGGACAATCCCGCTCGAACGAAATACTCACTGATTTATAAACTTTTGTATCAAAAATCACTTATAAATGAAAATCTGAGTGAAATTTGATTATTCAGTCAAACAGTCTTGTTTAGTGAAAATATACATATCAGTACAGTATTTAGATAAACTGAAGAAGGGTCTGGATTATATCATATCTGAACTCCTGAAATGGTGAATGATCTATCATATACTGCAAGTCAAATCATTCCGAGTGAAATATCTCTTCTCAAGCATATTTCCAGACAGTATAAAAAGTTGTATGAATAGGCATATATCAGAACAACTGAGAAGGCACAACCACATTCATTTGCGGCTTTTCACTTATCTTGATATATGATTATTCATACAACTTTTTATAATGTCTGAAAATATGCCTGAGAGGAAATATTTCACTCGGAATGATTTGACTTGCAATATATGACAGATCATTTGCCATTTCAGGAGTTCACATATGCCATAATTCAGACCCTTCTTCAGTTTATCTAAATACTGTACTGATATGTATATTTTCACTAAACAAGACCGTTTGACTGAATAATCAAATTTCACTCAGATTTTCACTTATAAGTGATTTTTGATACAAAAGTTTATAAATCAGTTAGTATTTTGTTTGAGCGGATTTTTTTGCACTTTCGGCATGTGAACTTATGAATTGCAATCAATAAATAACATTGCATTTGCCGAAGTTGCCGATATAATCAGGCAACTGATGAAAGAAAAATACGACCAAATGTCACAAAAAGATTTCCATAAGTTCATTGAACTTATGAAAAAGTTACAGAAAAATTACGAAAAACTTATGGAAATAAGAAAGTAATAAGAATAGATGGAGCTTACAAGGAGTGAGAAAACTTACTAAAAGATGGATACAATAAAGTTAAGATGAGATAGTGCACATAAATAAAACTTATGGAAATCATACAGTGTGACTGTGACATGAAAAAATTAAGGAAAGGTTAGAATACAGAGGCAAACCCCCACCCGAAAGATGACCACCAGGCAAATGATTTGATATTTTGACTTATATAGCAGCTCTCTGAGCTGGGTTTTTTTTCTCTCAATACTGGTAATAGTCTTCAATGAAATGAGCACCCAAACACAGCTGAAAATACTACACTATGTGCTCTCAAAAATAAACTATAGTGAAATCGTCATTTTGCTATCTTTATACTTTTGTGCACGGTTTTGGAAGATAGCCAAGATATTTGGACAAACGGTACAAAGTAAATCTTGGGGATAGGTAGTAGATCATGTAGAGCTAAGCTAACTATGATTTTGCATTGATAACTTTACTTTTAAATATCATCTTTCACCTGGTGGTTTTGGGCAGCTGTTTTTGCCAGTAATATCATATTTATCCAGCATACAAGCAGTTGAGCTTCAAAAAATCCCAGAAAATCAGAATATATTCTTAGCGTTAAAATACATCGGAACAGAACAAAAGTCCATGAAAGTCCATCAGAAACTGCTCTCAAAGTGCCCATTTCACTAAAGTCTTTTGGGTGGGGGTTTGCCTCTGTATGTTCAATAACAAATACAGAAATCATACTCTACAAAAAACTTATGAAAATAGGTATTAATATTTCCAGTAATTTGCTGGTTCTTGAACTTTGCACGATTGACACCATTGGCCACATTAAGATATTTACAAATTGTTTTCTGAGATGGCAATTAGTCACAATAAAATCAATACTAGGGCATGCACCTCCTTCTGCAGCTGCGGAACCGTCTCTAGGTAGTGCTGATAGCATTGTTCGGAAGGCATGTAGGCTCTTTGTTACGACCCGGCCTATTTATTTTACTTACCTATTTACTACACCATACTACTAACATGTGAACAATCCACGAAACCCCAGTATAACGCGTTAAAATACCAGTACAACGCGTCAAAACACTATTACGACGCATCAATGCTGTAAATACCTGTGCTGTCTAGCCGTAACTAAGGCCGATAGAACATTCTGGAACTAGGAACATTCCCGAACAACCGTAACTACGTACCATAATCATTTCCGTATTTAGAAATCCGAACTGCTATAAAGCAGCTAGAACTGGGCCCTCGGACCCCAGTTCTACTATTTTGCCTACCTACTGTGTTGCTACTAGAGATGGGCACGAATAGCGAATATTCATGAGTATTCATGAATATTTAGCCATTCGTTACTCGCAAATAATGAGTCACGAGTGACGAATATATTCGTTACACGAGTACTTACTCGAGTATAAATAGCCACTTTGATGTCACAAATATTCGTGGTACTTTATTCATGAATATTCGCGAATATTCGCCGATATCACGTGCTTGTTAGCACGAGCATGTGAGGTATTCATTACTTAAGCAAAAATTCAATATATAACTTAATTCGGCTATGTTTGAATATGTATATAATGTTATTGACATGTAACTGTAATAAAATCTGTGCGGCTTAGTGGTTATGGGCGCTGACTCTGGATTAAGGTCAGGCCTTCCTGTGATAGCTGACCAGCAGAGTTCAATTCTCAGTACCGCCACAATTTTGTGTCATGTAATAGTACTCGGAAATGTATACAGACTGTATTTATATTATTATTAAACACTAATATAGTACTTCAACATTATTACTTACATGTTCGAGCCTATATTTACTTTATTTGTAATGTTGTTAATTAATCACAAGTATACTCGAGTATTTGTCCTAAAATACTCGTTATTCACGAATATCTATTCGCGAATATATGTCTGTACAAATATTCGAGTATATACTCGAGTATAAATAGTGGATTTGAGGTGACAAATATTCGTACCACGAATAACAAATATACTCGAGTATGTATTCGTGCCCACCTCTAGTTGCTACTGTCTCATCTTTTTCTTTACTTCTTGTTTACCTACATGTAGAGCATCTTCGACACTCCATAACTACGCTTTGACGTTAATCAATACAACCAATTGATCCTTAAATCCGATCTTGATTGCGTCCCGCAATCAACGTGCCTATTATCGTAACAATAATCTAACTTGGTTTATACCGCTAGATTTGGACATTGTTTCAACAACTCCAGTGCTTGCAAGTACTTTCAATGTTGCGTTCACACAACCTATTGACGACTCATCGTCCTCAGCACGACTAGTAGACGACAAATCGTCTCGTCGTTATCATATAATTACGATTAATGACATTAGTCAATGTTAATCCAACCTGCTCAATACCGTTGGGCTTGAATGTCGTCCCAACGACTCCCCTGCTTGCCATTACCCTCAATGTTGCCCCCGAGCAACCTACAGACGATACCTCGTCCTCAGTACCACTAAACGACGACTAACTGTCTCGTCGTGAATCCACTAACATCTCGCGTCATTACGGCAACCCGTAATTAACGTACCTTACAAGATTAGTTCAATACTAATCCGGCCTCGTGAATAAGGCCCATTAAAGACGTCCCGACATCCCCTTTTGTCCGTAGTACTGTTTCTTACACTGTCGCTAACCTCCCCAATACTCGTACTCGTGACCCATTTGTATTCCCGAATACTTTTAACTACGTAACTCTTTGATTTACCATCAACGACGCGTACCAACGCGTGTAAGCCATTTCAATGCGTTAAACACCTCAACATGTGACCAAAACTCAACAATACATTCCGTTAATGCCAATCATACTCTTTGCAACCACATATAGGCGCATATATTCACCATTGTTGTATCCATTACAATAATAACCACTTATTATCAATCCAATACATTTATTTCAATTACTATAAGTACTACTTATAGTATCTAGTATACCAAACTAGCACGGTTCTAACACTCTTCCACCAAACAGAGAGACGTCATTGGTATTGTTCTTCTTGCCGTAGTTCCTGGTTTTAAAGTTTCCATCAACAGTCCTTTTGAGTTGATATAGGTGACTAGAGCACAGTAAGAGTGAGTACGATACTGAGAATGTTCATGCAACTTACCAAAGATGAGACGGAGTTCTCTCCCAACCAGATTCCATATTAACATCCAGCTCTGGACAGGCAGGGCAGTACAGC
The DNA here is from genome assembly GCA_009733575.1 of Gymnopus androsaceus JB14. Taxonomy (NCBI): domain Eukaryota; kingdom Fungi; phylum Basidiomycota; class Agaricomycetes; order Agaricales; family Omphalotaceae; genus Gymnopus; species Gymnopus androsaceus. Next base: position 70,914 of record ML769666.1, on the reverse strand, counting down.
ATGAGATTACCTTTTGGACAACAAGGGAAAAGCATATTCAAGCCACCGCCGTGAAGCCTCCCAAATTGCTTCTTGGCTTCCAGCAAGTGCCATATGCAGGTGACAAACATGAATTGTTTGTATGGATCCTAGAGTAGGTTCACTTGTCAGAATCTCGAAGTAGAAATCAAGTAGGACATACAGGCACATTTCCAGTGAATATGTTGTCTGTCAGACAACGTAAAGCATGGATGTAATGATAGGCAGCAATTTTGGGCTGTAAAGTAATAATCTGCCAGTATTGCAGTAAGCGAAAAGTAAATGCAGTTTGTGGTTCCACAACTGTAGCAGGGTAGAGATCTGCATCAAAAAGCTGGCGCCATCTGCCATTATTCCCGCACTGACAAGTAGTAATTTTTGTGGCATGAAGACCATTGAGATCCACAACAGTCATCAGAATGGCCTTCAAAGCTTGGGGACAATGTTCGCCATCATGTCTGAGTGGAATGCCATAGGCTGAGTCAAGTAAGATGGATATGTCTTGCCGAACAAAGTAACCTCACTCATGGCTCCAGACTTCAGCCCAGTGAAAAGGGTGATGCTTGTGAGCATTGACCCAGCACAACTGACATAAAGGCATGAACTGTGTACAGTCCAAGCATTGTACTTCACAAATGGTGTTCCTGCATGCACATGGAGTCCCAGTGCAAACATCAGCCTCCTTCATCATCAGGAGCTTTGCTGCGACTCGAAATATTTTGCTGTATTGCATGCTACAAAATATTGGTCAAAAACAAGGTTAGGTCCCCATAAAACATTGACAACTCAGTTTAGACCATTGTTCCTCTGAAAATTCTGGTGGAGGATCTTCATCATCTACTTCCATTGGCTCCATGGATTCAATGAGCAGAGCCATAGCCTGAGGAGGAGCAGGTGAGCAATGAGAAGGTTTCTGTGAGGGATTCGGGGACCCAATGATAGTAGTTTGCATGGTTGAGCGCGAACTATTCACATAAGTTATGGTTTGGCATGGTGCAGAGAGGCCAGCAAACGTTTTGGTGTCATACGCCAGCTGTTTGAGACGTTTGTTCTTGCTCATGCCGGCTGGATGAGGGTTAGAGGCAAAGGGGCACAAGCTGCACACTGTGGCGAAACCTGAGCTTGTACCAATTGGATGAACAATAAAACTTACAATGGTGCTACCTGGCCAAATCTTTGTCCACCCTGAGCATATCTTCCTCAGACAATGCCAATCCTAGATTGAGGTCATTTCGGACCAACCTAGTGGTTCTTGTTCACTTAAAAGGGTAAGTCAAAGCGTAATTAATAGCAATTGTTACAAAAAGCCAAAACTAATATTTTCTGCGCATCAATTGGAAGAGTAATGTATGGTTTACAATGTAAAAAAAGACAAGTATTCGACCATATTACTTGGTTAAGGTCAATCATTGAAGATATGTGCAGAGCATGAATATGCCAATCCTTCACCATAACGTTCGACGCCTTCAAAGTAATGATTGCAACCATCCCTGACAACAAACGGGGTGTTCCACTTGATCTCCCTCCAAACCCCAGTCGCTGCAATGTACCGGTCAATGGAGCATGCGGTTTCAATGCAGTCAATTGCTTTGTCAAATACTCACCTAATGAGATAAAGGACCCAGGCGCTATGGTCAGCTTGACGTGAATCGGGTGAATGTCGCTGTTGGCCTAGAAATGGAGTCAGTAGGGTAGAAAACATTGTTGGAGAAATGATTGGTTACCTTGGCAAACACATACAAAGTTACTGAGATTTCAAGCTGCAGCCTTAGTCCTGAAATGTTGTTTAACTTCATCCTTATCACTGCTAGTGGGTGAACTGGACATTGCTGCAGCAATGAGTGGTCCCGCCGAACCTTTGAGGTGGCTGTTAGATATCATATGATATCAGTAAGTAGTTCCGATTAGCTGGTTTGCATGGCAAGGCTTAACCGGGACAGTGGAGTCATTCCTTTACATATGACTATTTTATTATCTTCTCATGTATTCGGAATTTACACATATACTCCATGTTTCAGCAATCCCTCTTTTCCCTCAGCCTTCATCACTATCACTGTGACTTCTGGCTGAGGTATGTTTCTCTATTTATGCTGTATGCTTCATTATACTTATACTATACCTATAGTCTAGTATTGTGCTAATCTAGTGCTCTAGGTAGAGTAGTATTTAATACAGCCTTCATCACTATCACAGTGACTTCTGGCTGAGTCTAGTATTGTACTAATCTAGTGTTCTAGATTTTAACAGTGGAATCTCGAAGCAGCCTGCTTGAGGTGGCAGGTGAAGAGCTAAGTGTAGCTCGCTCCCTAATATGTGTTGATAGTTGGGGACACCAGGTTCAATATCAACAGTTTCAATGTCTGAGTCATTGTTGTTGTCTGAAATGACTATCGGTGTCAATGTAGATGCTCTAGCACTAGAACCTAAACATGTGGCATTGGAAGAACCATTTGAATCAGCGGTGTTCGATTGGGAGACTGCCACAAATGAATCTTTCTTACCCTTTCGACTTTGAGCCAGTCCGCGGGATAGGCCTAAGCAATTCTGCGAGCGGCGAGCAGGTTGATTAACTCGTCGTTCATTCAAGAAAATGCCGAGGAATCTGCTTGGCATCCCATGCCAGTTGGATAAACTGGTTAGACTGCTGTGCGTGAAAAAGTCTAGACAAAGTTAATGTTCTGCTGTGAATGAGAAAGGTTGCCAACGCATACCTTGTAGTATAGCTGCCCGAGGTCACTAAAGCGCGGGTGATTTGGGCTGTTGACGTTGTCGCTTTCGCCTATAAATATTTCTGGTTTCTTTGGTATACTCTCCGAGATCGAGAACAGGACGGTTGAAGGACTTCGTCAGTCCAGCAGCACGGCGGATTTCGTATAAGAGTTCCTTGATCCTAGCACTGTTTACCCTGCGACTGTGACACCTTTGTGGCAACATTAGATACATGTTTCGAGCGCTGCGGTTGGCGTTTTCGGTGTGGTGTGTTTAAGCCATGAAGTATGAGCAGAAGAAAGGTGATTGCTGACAGAGCTATCTATTTATGTTGATTAGTTGCTTAAATCATTTGAAAGGCAGACACCAGCAGATGTGAAGCATGCCAGACCAATTATCTGACCATTATCCTCCTGAATAGTTTAAGGTCATTGCGGACCACATCCTTATCACTTGCGCAGTAGCCATTGTTCTTTATACCAAAAAGGAGTTGGTCAAGCAGTTCATTGGGCCCAAAAAGGAAATTGATGAATATTACAAATTTGAGCATGTAGATAATGTGGATAGCTTGTACATAGTAGATATAGGAAAAACAAGTGCTACAGTAAACCTAAAGATATTTATCAGGACAATAAATCCCCAAAACACTGGGAACTGCGTTGATAATGCTGATCATCTCTAAATTGTGACAATGGCTGGTCATCTCTTTCACGCAGAACCTATCTCCGAAAATCTGTGTAGTAGTCCTTGAACCAATTTCCCAAATGACATCCACAACAGATATGAGCTTGGAAATAGTCTGGTGAAGGATAGCATAGCACCATCTGGCTCTGTAGTCATCAACATGTGTGTTGGATGTCATTTCCATTGGATGATGTTCAAAAGCCTCCCTTTTGGCATTGAAATGCTCCACAATCAGCTTTGTCAGCATGGGGTTCTTCTTCTTTGGTAAAGGTACCAGCTATTTGACTCTGGCATATGCCGCTAGCAAGTTGGTACAAAAAGTGGACTAGCATGTGGGGTTGATAGGAGGGATGGATGATGCGGTGTGGTGGAGAGGAGAGCTGTCAGGCTCACTGGTGTCTGCTAAAGATATCTGTGCAGGAGGCGTGGGTTGGGCAGTACAAGCCTTTGGTTTACAACCACCAGAGCTCATGCGAGCTGTCTGAGTTCGACAGGGTTGATGAGGCATAACTTCTGTCAGATGTTTTATTAGACAGAATTCTTCTGGTAATCGTAATTGCAACATACTTGTATAGTTCAGCGTTGGACTCAATAAAATTGGAGGTACTGGCAGAGCAAAGGTAAGATTGTAATATTAATAAGTGAAGAGAAATAAAAGGATGTTGAGTAATGAGCGATGGACCCAAACAATGGGGGGAAAAAGACTAGATTAGGACTACATACGGCGCTGTATATAAGTGCCTACGGATGTAGATATGTGAAACGGGGGAGTAAAGGTTGTGGCTGAGCAGGCGGACAAACCTATTTCTTAACACTCCCACTTGTACGGTCGCAAAGCCAACATTTGGGACATAGAGAAAAATAAATAAACATAACCCATCTAGTAAAGTAATAGTAAGTAAAAAAGAAAAGGGAGGAGCTCCCACTGAAGCACAGAATAGTAGAAGGGAAAAGCTCCCACTGGAATCTACCATGGCAGAACAAAAGCACTATCAGTATCTGCTGAACCAACAAAAACATCTATAGGCTGAGTAGCGGCCAAACCTGCATTGACTGATGCTGCATTATCAGGACATTTGTTCCGATAGTGGCCACGCTTGCTGCATCCAAAGCAAACAACTTCAGAAAGAGGACGAACTGGGCGGGACCTGGAAGAAAGAGCTGACGGCAAAGATATGGATCCATTGGGAGTATCATGATCCCGTTCATAATCCAAAACGCGTTTCCACTCCTCATTGAGCAAGTGGCGTGTGACGTACTTGAAATCAGGGCCAGAGGCTGGGACAGGAGGGTAAACGGCGGCAATAACAGTAGAGACCGGCTGGGCAACAAGTTGGGTCTCAATATGAGATTCAATAGCAGTAACAATGGCTCCTTAAGATGCTGGGAGGCTGGCAAGGAGGATGGTCATGCGTAGGGTATCTTTGAGGGATATACCGATAGATTGGAGTGACTCATCCAGCTCATTGAACTTGCTGATGTGAGCCTGCATACCAGAGGGGACGGCATGCGGGGAATCCTTGGATTTCCTGAGAGAGATGAAGTGGCGGAGCAGGGTCATCCGGTTAGCCCAACCTGATGATTCGTGAACTTCCCTGAGGGTATTCCACATCTCAACTGGACCTCTAGCCTTGCGGGTATGTGCCGACTGAGAGTCTGCAACATGCAGAGCAATCTCTGCACTTGCTAGCTGAGCGCGCTTATCCCAAGCACGTTGGCAAGTAGCACCAGTAGGGCGGGGTTCTGAGCCATTGACAATGGACCACAGATCCTTCCTAGTGAGCTGCATCTCCATCCGATACCTCCAATTGAAGTAATTACCTTCATCCAATAATTCAAATCGAGTAGATGACGAAGTCGAGCGGGGTTCCATAATGGTGGCATGTAGAGACACAGAATTACTGATAGAAGTGAAGATCAACTGATAGCAGCGTAGAGATGTATAATCTGTATAGAGACACAGAGATGACCATGTAGAGACCCAGCGTAAATAAGACAACCATGTAGAAACGCAGTGATGGTGTAGAGACAATGACTGTGTAGAAACGCGGTGATAACTGACAACGAGATAAGATAAAGTTAAGGTGTGACAACGAGATGATAGGCTCAGAGAGCAGCCAGTCTCATGATCTGTTGAGTAATGAGCGATGGACCCAAACGATGGGGGGAAAAAGACTAGATTAGGACTACATATGGCGCTGTATATAAGTGCCTATGGATGTAAATATGTGAAACGGGGGAGTAAAGGTCGCGGCTGAGCGGCCGGACAAACCTAATTCCTAACAAAGGAAATATCACGCACCTCCTTGTGTACAACCAAGCTCACTCATCACTCACCACTCACTACCCATTGTTCCACTGTTGTGTAGTTTAAGGTCGTTGCGGACCATGTCACAGGGTTCCCTGGAGAGGCCCCAGTATGGCAGCTTTGACTATCCTTTTTGTTCTATTCAATCAGTATGGGACCTATTTCAATCACATTTCAACTATGTACACAGTGTTTGGTATATAAAACAACTGCAACATACCTTTAGTTCAAAGCATAGCATATTATGCACTCCAGTAAACTGAACTATGAAACTATGGAAGGACAAGGAGGGAAAGGACATAATCTGGTGCAATAGAATACCATTGATACTGGGAGAAGGAAAATCTACTTTGGCGCAGCAATGCTAACAGTAGAAACTGGGTAGAGTTTGACCTCTTCAGAGCACAGGCCCTGAGAGGCATTTAGTACTGGTGTCGACAACAAATGAGTGAGCCGCATTGTTGGACGCAGTGACAATAGCAGCACTTTGGTCTTCAGTAACAATACACTGTTAATATGATAAAAAGTCAAATGAAGGACAAGTAGGCTTACCTAGGAAGTGGCAATAATTTTCCTTTTCAGCACTGGCTACAGCATCATCCAGCATTTGAAGACATTGGGAGCACAGGGTGCAGCAATCAATGGACTTGAAAGTAGAGCGCTGCGGTAGCATATGCTGTTAGCACAGTAGATAACTAGAAGATTAAGATAACTTACCTGCGCAGCAGGCTTTTGCATTGGCTATGGCAGACATTGGGCGCACAACATGGAAGTAAAGTTGAAAGAGATGAAAGGCTTACCAATCATTTGATGGGCCCAGTTACTCTGGCCGAAAAAAAAAACAATGATGCAATGGTTTTTTTTTTTCACCCAGAGTAACTGGGCCCATCAAATGATTGGTAAGCCTTTATCTCTTTCAACTTGACTTCCAAGTAAGTTGGTGTGCCAGCTAGGTAAGTCGCGCTCCCGCTTGTACCTACCATAAGAATACATTAAGTAAATACAATCATGAGTGTTGGCACCTGGGTCTCTGGGCTTATTAAAAGAAAGCCCAACAACTTGTTGTAGGTGCATTTTAATATTTGCGACAGCTATATAGAGCCTACAGTACTGACAGGGGAACCCTAACCATAGTATGATAAGATGGGGCCATATCTTGGGGACAAGGGATCATGAGAAAAGACGGAAACAGCTATACTCTGTTATTTTCAGCCCTCTTGCTGATGGTGGTAACAATTTAACCCTAGCCCTAAAAATGAATTATGCCACAAAAGGAAATTTTCACTTCAGGCACCTACCAAACTGACCTCCTTAGGTTAAAAAAATGATGTCCTTAAATATGCCTAAGAGGCCCCTTTTTGGGGTAGACTACCCACCCATTATATAAGGTGTGTAGCTACCCCAACCTGGGGTGGCTACCCATTTTTCTCCAAGTTGACCTGGGTAGCTACCTATCATGTCACATCACGCTGTGCCTGGGGTCTCTCCTGGGTAGCTACCCATGGTTTTTTTGTGGTTTTTTTCTTGCAGTTTGGGGAGCATTTTACACTACTTGACTATGTTTGACAGTGTGAACATGGGTATATTACTTCAAGCAATATGAGCTACTAACTTGGGTAGCTACCCATTTGGTTGCATATCATCTAGCAGTTACTTGTATTTGTTTGATTATCATGCATTGGGTATATTTAATAAACCACTCAACTACTATTGAGATTTGAAAATAATAGACATAGTGGGTAGCTACCCACTTATTCATATGAATACTGGTTTACATAGCTTAATTAATTTCACTCTATTTGATATATTTAGTACACCACTTCAATACCATTAAACATAGTGGATAGCTAGCCACTTATGAGCTATTTGCATGGAAATTCAACTCATGCATATCATTGATGCAGAAACTATGAACCATACAAGCCTCTTCTGTTACACTTTCATTCGTGAACTTGTATATATAATATATACTGATACTGTGTAGCTGCCCACCACTATTTAAGTCTATCTGCTACATCAACTCATTCATGGACTTGTATAAATGCTTGTACTGGGTAGCTACCTTATCCACTGAATTTGTTTTGAGGTGTCTATGTCCATATTAAGGACATTACACAATATATAGACCCACATGACTTCTGCCAATAGTGTGGGTAGTTAACCACATTAAACCAACATTAGTTTGCATTAGGGGTAGCTACCTACCTTAATTTTTACAAAGGGTAGCTACCCAGCTTAATTTTCATTAGGGGAAGCTACCCAACTTAATTTTCATTAGGGGTAGCTACCCAACTTATTGTTCATAGGGTGAATGATGGCTTAGTGTGTTTTCAATGCAAATAATAACATTCAAGTAGCTGGCTACAAATCTGATGTACCAGAAGCCTGCATATCTCAATAGTTTTCTGTAATTCTAAGACTATCCAAATGCTCAATGAGAAGTCCATCAGCCTCTGCTTCGAACTCCACATCATATTCCTCCTCCCAGAACATGAACGGCTCTGTATTCAGCAAGATCCTCACCTGATGGACCCCACTCAGGTAATCCCTCTTTGGCAGGCACACCCACAAGAGTTTGTTCCCAAACAACAAAAAAATGACATAATTCACGTTTCTTCAAACTCAACTGATGTTCCATACTGCACAGCTGCATCGGACACTTAATAAAATAAAGGTGAGATCACAAGTCACAGTCTGATGGAATAGCCACTCACTATGTTCAATTGCTGCATTCACGATGCGCCATTCCTCATTGAACCACAATTGCAAGGCACTCCGCTCCTTTAGCAGCCATGCCTGCTCTTCAATGCAACAATCTCTATTGTTCATTGCCCGTATTCCTGCTTGTACCTTGTCATTGCACAGCCAAAATGGAGGGACTGTGTCATCTCTCTCCTCCTCATACCCTATCCCCATGTCGAGCCAGATATCATCATCAACATCCAGTGTGAATAAACATTCCATTTCAATCTTGAGCAGCGCAACTGAATTACGCGGCACTTTTCTCTGTTGGATGAGTGTCCATGTCATTGCAAAGTCTATTGTATCTGCAAGCAAGTTCTGAGATTCCGGGATCCCTGCATTGCACTGAATCTTGAGTATGTTTGTTGATTTGCTGCTCTACTGAGGAGTCAGAACCGGAACTTAAGTGTATTCAATCAGAAAGATTGGGGACCTACCACTGCGCTGTTTGCGATACAAGCGTTCCAAACAGTCCAGCTCAAACTTCCTTGATCATAGACGTTCTTGGATACGGGTCTTCAGAGTGCAAGCATTCAATTTCTTTTGTTAAGAATGGACTGTTGATGAGATGCCAGAGCTGATTCTTTGCATTGACACCCAGCACGTCTTCCTTCTTTGTGACCTTTAGGTGAGCTTTACATAGACTTTTCAAAGCTGCTTCCAGCTCCAGCTCAACGGTTGCCATCTCCCAAGACTCACTTGTAGGATCAGCAAGCCTCTTACGCAGGTCATTGGCATGGGCTTGAATAGCGTCGCGGCTTTTTTGCAGTCATAGGGCCTCTTTTACAGCGGACTTTCCCTTATTCTTGTGTTGACCTACTTTGTTTCAGCTCCGGTCATATATGACAAATGTGTGAATGACTTATGGGGTAAAGGCTTGGTCTGACCTTTGATCTGTGCTTCCCATTCTCGACATAACACCTCCTCGGAGAACCCACAGACCCGCAAACACTCCTCTGAATCTTTCATCTTCTCATCACATGCAAGGACTTTCTGACGTAGCCAAAGTCCCAACTTGTACAGCCCCTCCTCACTGTAGAAGTTGAATTGGCTATCTAAATTGTACATATGGACGTAGTACTATACATAGCTCAAAATTCAGCCTGATACTTGGGACAATTAATTTTTGGACTTACTCCTGCAACAAGCCCATAGGCTATCAGATGGCTTAATGCATGCCAAAGTCTCTCCGCTCCCTCACCATTTGACAGACCATAACCAATGCATTTGCATGGATGATAAATCAACTGACACGGCCACTGGTGTCCGAATGCGTGAAAGATAGACATGGCAAATGACAGGCATGTGTGGTATGGCTTCAAGAACCCCCATTTCTTGCAGCTTCAATGGAGTTGGCACCCAATATTGTACAGAAAGTGAACTCCAACAGTCAGTGGCAGGTGCTTGAATAGTTTCGCCAGAGTTGTTAGGACAAAGTGCTGACCTTGTCCAGCTGTGTTTATGTTCACAGTGAACAGAGCACGGTCATGACAACAGAGCAATGTCATGTTCACTGATGAGTTAGATTTGTGCTGGGTATGAATACCGACCAAACATCAATCACCCCAATCAGATACAATCCTAAAGGTTTAATTTAATGCAAGGAAGGAGGTTGTCAAAGGTTCCCTTGACTACTGATTGATTCGAAGAGAAAAGCACTTGTCAGTTGGCACAGACAGTGCGAGACGAACAAGGTTTGATATTTGGAGGGAGGTGTTGAAAAGCCAACTAATGTACAACAATTGAGAATGGACAGGGGTTAACCCTTGGGTTGAAAATGCCTTAACCTCACCCCTACCCTCCATACCCCTACCCTCCAAACCTGCAGTTTCTACTAAGGGTTTTGGAAAGAATGACATGCCACTCATGATACTTTGAATAAAATAGAAGTAATCACACTCAAAAATATCCTTTAACATGAAATGAAGATTATAGGACACCATGGGATGTCTATATCATCAATATAAAAATGGAGGCTTTTGAGAGCTTCAACCCCTACCCTTACCCTCCATACCCTTGAGCCAATAACCTAGGGTCAACCCCTACCCCTGTCCATCCTTAACAACAATGCACTGGATTAATCAAGGGGAAAGCAAACACCAAAGCATGGGTCAAGTACGCCGACTCAATAAACAACTTTGTGTATCTTGGGAGCCTTCATGTCACTGCGCAATGATACTCCAACTCTCAGGGAATCCTGCGAGTTACCTAACAAGTTTATACAACTGCCGTGCAAGTCACTCGAGTAGGTGTTTTTAACACACTCAGCGAAGAGCAGGCAAGGGGTAGAATCTGTTGGTAAAGCTAGGTAACACTCCGAGAAGCTTCCTCCCTAAAACTAGACCAAGCCAACACTTGGGTCCAAGACCTTTCCTAATCAACAATGGGCTCGTCAAGGTGTGCACGTTAGGCTCCACCTGTGGTCCTAAGACTGATATGACCTCTCTCCGAGATGAAAACCAGGAATGCTCAACATAATAGCTGGGAAGTAGAATGAACAGCCTCAGTATTATTGAGGTTACAAGAAGGCCACCCATTTCAAAGGTTGCAGAGAACAATGTAGATGCATCTGAGCATGTACAAATCACTACAGGTCCTAAGATAGAATTGCGTTGATACGCCGATTTTTCGGCTAAGGCTAGAACTGCGCAGAACCAATAATCCTAGGTTCTGTTAGTAACAAAACACAGTCAATAAGAGAACTATAGTGAGCCCGAGCTGATAGTTAAAATCTACCAAGGACCTATTCTACCCAAGAGGTTGCAGAGTAACGATACGCGCAATGGTACCATACTTAACTTTGTGAATGCGCCTCAATCAAAGTCCTATGTGTGGTATGGTGTAGCGAGGCAAGCTTGTTGGATAAGAAGTTGCTGACTGAGGCAGATAAACGAGCCCACATACCAGTTATACTAGGCTAGGTCATCGAAGAATATACCCAAGGGATTGAAGTCTTAACGAGGCATTGCTTCCACAATTAGCTCACCGAGGAGTCTAAACAACACTCAAGTTTACTAAACGAAGCAAGGTGGACTGAGATGAGGAAGTACCCTAACGGGTGCCCTCAAAGTTGACACTCGCTGGAAAGCGCCCAGGCAGATAGCCATGGCAGTCCAACGCGGCCACATGACCCACTTGCTGTAGCTACTTCTAGAGCACGGAAGGACGAAGGAGTGTTTCTATCCGAGCCTCAGCATTTTACCAAGATCCATATGCTACCAGGCATCTAGACTCGAGACCGCGTGGAACTAGGGATAATAACCAGTCTCCCATTGGCAAGGAAAAACATAGAAATACTTCCGAGGGCTGTTCTGCTAAAGGAACTGGCTAGCCTTGTAAAAAGGCAAATGACTTGAGTCAATTTGGACCAAAATCACAAAAGTCAACCCAATCGAGGAAGACAAACGAACGAGGGAGGAAAACGTCGAGGCAAAACCATAGTATACACGCATATAAGGACATTATTTATCTTTTTCTATTTTACTTACTCTGTTTCATCCTATCTCGCTCAGTTTCTCTCATTTTCCTATTTTCATATATCTCGCTCAGTATATAAGGGTAGCTATTCTATCTTGGAATGACAAGTTAGACTTGATACCTGAAACGCAGTTCTATCTTAGGACCTGTAGTGATTTGTACATGCTCAGACATGTCTGCATCATCCTCTACAACCTTTGAACGGGTGGCCTTCTTGTAACCTCGATAATACTGAGGCTGTTCATTCTACTTCCTGGCTATTAAGTCGAGCATTTCTGGTTTTCATCTCGAAGAGAGGTCACATCAGTCTTAGGACTGCAGGTGGAGCCTAACGTGCACACCTCGACGAGCCTGTTGTTGATTAGGAAAGGTCTTGGACCCAACTGTTGGCTTGGTCTAGTTTTAGGGAGGAAGCTTCTCGGAGTGTTACCTAGCTTTACCAACAGATTCTACCCCTTGCCCGCTCTTCGCTGAGTGTGTTAAAAACGCCTACTCGAGTGACTTGCGTGGCAGTCGTATAAGCTTGTTAGGTAACTCGCGGGAATCCCTGAGAGTTGGAGTATCATTGCGCAGCGACGTAAAGGCTCTCGAGATACGCAAAGTCATTTGTTGAGTCGGCGTACTTGACCCGTGCTTTGGTGTTTGCTTTCCCCTCGATTAGTTCAGCGCGTCGTCGTACGTTAGTTGGCTTTTCAAAACCTCCCTCCACATATAAAACCTTGTTCATTGCACACTATCTGTGTCAACTGTCAAGTGCTTTTCTCTTTGAATCAATTAGTAGTCGAGGGAACCTTTGACAACCTCCTTCCTTGCATTAAATTAAACCTTTTGGATTGTATCTGATTGCGGTGATTGTTGTTTGGTTGGTTTTCATACCTAGCACAAATATAACTCATCATCTGGAGGCCACCAGGAGGGAGCTACTTTTGATTGAAAAATTATTAAGCACAAGTAACTGTCGATCAGTCAGTGTGCTAAAAAGGATTCGTCGTTGCAGTCAAAATTTCTGGCTCATTGCATAATCCACCAGCTGGTAGAAGTACACGTAACTCCAGCGAACAGCCACTACCGCCGATAGAAAATCCCGACGCGCTACTGAAAAGGAAGCCAAAGGTATCTTTGTACCCACAGCCACCCTATCCGCAGACACCCAAGGACAGAACCACAGCGAGAGTAGCACCGCGAGCTCCTCATTCAACTAGAACTTTGCCATCAACTAGACATTCACCTGTATCCGAGGAAGAGCGTAACAGCCCATCCTTAGTGACTATAGAGGAAGTTCTTGCTAGCTGAGCAGAATCATCTAAAAGTCGAGCCCCGCGTTCACCAAAAGGGAATTCATCTCGGAATAGATTATCAGACGAATTGTCAGACAACAAAGAGTATCTGACACCTATCATTGAGACAAGACCCACCGAGCAAGTCCCACAAAGACAAACTCAAACCCCACAAGCTACCAGAATGTCTATACCTACGACAATCCGTAACATTAAAGTTCAGCTCACGCCGGGAGCCATGCTTGAACTTCAAAATGGAAGGACAATCTGATTGTGACTAGTGCAACGACTACATGGGAAGACTTCCAACAAATGTTGAAGAAAGGCTACCCTGAGACTGCAAGTGAAGAAATAGGATCGAAACAGAGTATCGAGAAGTTAGTAAAGAGTGTTGGAATCATATATAGGAACGAGTTGCAGAAGATCCAGAACTTCATTAGGGCTTTCGGTATTGAAGCAAATAAACTCATGAGTGGACCGCAGCCTGTACTCTCGAATAACGAGGCAGTACGATGGTTCCTCACGGCGTTCGATGGTTCCTTCATGAATACTATTCTTGACAAAGCTGAAGTAGATCCGAACAATAAAGTTGATCGAAGAGAAGATGATCCTTTCACTTTGAAGGAAATTGTTGAATCTGCAAAGAAACAAGCAAGATTGTGGAAGGGTTATTCTACGTCATTGATCTTGACAAGCGGACCTGCTGTCGTGGCCACGGTGTACAACCCTGACATAGTCACAGGGAATGCAAAGGTTAAAGGAGAACCTGACGATGAATGGGGGAGGAAAGTCTCTCTTTCGAAGGATCATCATGATGTGGAAATAAAACACCATGATCAAAAGCTCTCCGCGATTGAGCAATCTCTGGCAGTGTTAAAGAATAGTGTTGAGTCGATAGCTAGAGGAGCACCCAGTTCATCACGGGCACCCTCCTACCCACAGCAATCCTTGTCTAGCTCTTACTTACCATGGCCAACTAGCAAACCATCATTGTTTACTCCAGCTAAGTCTACGGCTATTGGAGACATGATGTGTTACTTCTGTCGAGAAAAGGGGCATGGAGTCAGGATGTGTCCGAGCATTGAAGATCTAATGTCCAAGGGAATTCTAGTCATGAAAGATGGCACGAATCAGATGATGCTCAAGGATGGAGGATATATGCCTCGGGACGACAACGAAATGTTGCAGAAGGACAAAGTCCTTCAAATCGCCAGACAGAGAGGGTGGATGGTCGAAGACCAGTATAGTTACTTCTTTGAAGAACCATACAATCCGCTCCCCGAGGAAGTATTTTATCAGGAGCCTGCTGAAGGTTCTCAAGGTGTTAACCTGGACGCCTTCAGTAAGCACCTGTTTAATTTTTCCTGAACAAATCCGAGAGTGAAGAGAATGATAAAATGATTGGGAAAGATGTGGCTGACGCTTGGTCGAAAAACTACTAAGCTCGATGAAGGTTTCCACTGAACGGGAAAAACCTAGTAGGATGGGTGAGAAACCGGAGGGCATGACTACGCAAATAAAACCCACATCTCGCAAAATGGAAGTTGTTATTCCAAAACCCAAAAATTTTAATCGAGAGGTATACAAGCCTTTCGATCTTGACGCTAAGGAAAAATCAAGTGAGGCAACGGAAAAAGAAAAGACTAAAGTGGCACCGAAGCAAGTACGCTTCGAGACTTCTTGTTAGAGTGTGTTGCATTGACTAGTCATGGGCACGAATGCCGAGTGTCTGTGAATATTCTTGAATACATTCGCATTCGGCACTCGAATGTTGAATGTTTGTTGTTGAAACATTCACATTCACATGAATGCACACTTGAATGCGAATATCCATTTCAAGGTAGCAAACATTCGATTTTAGAACTTCGAATATATTTGAATATATTCAAGTGCATTCAAGTTAAAGACTTAATAGCTCAATACCAATACAAAGAAAGTAAATAATCATGTTAAAATACTTTGTTAATACTATAAACATAATGCATATACATCTCTAAATGCTATTGTAAGCTACAAATTTGTGGCAGCGTTGTGAATTGAACCCTGCTGGCCAGCTATCACAGGAAGGCCTGACCTTAATCCAGAGTCGGCGCCCATGACCACTAAGCCATATAGATTTGATTACCTTAAGATGTCAATAACATTATATACCCATTCAAATATAGCATTATTGAGCTGTATTAAGTATTTTGGTGAGAAGCTATAACATGGACAAGCATCGTTGCGACGAGCACGTGACATGGCGCTTGTCTATTTCATAAATGGCACTGTAACTAACCTAGATAGCATTATTAAGCTGTATTAAGTGTTTTAGCGAGAAGCCAAACATAGACAAGCATTGTTGCAATGAGCACATGACACAGTACTTGCCTAATTCCATAAATGGCATTTTACCGCATCGTAACGAACCTAGTTTTGATTGACCGGCTTGACTGGCAATACATTTAAATATATTCGAATATAATATTCTTATACATTCGACATTCGAGGCATTCGCATTCGCGAATGTTTGCATGAAAAACATTCGAATGTGCACTCGAATGCGAATATCCTGATTTGGGGCATGAGTATTCACACGTTGAATGTCGAATGCATTCGAATGCGCATTCGTGCCCATGTCTAGTCAAAATCAGTAAAATTGTCAAAATCCATGTACAATATATGCACCATATTTTCAATAAGCATACTCAATGGGGCAGTTTGACGCAGATGATTGATATGAGTCAGCAAAATTTCGAATGCTCCTTGCACATCTTCATCAGATGCAAGGCAACGAGGTGGCTCCTGCTTGGGCACATCCTCACCTTCCATCCCAGCACAATCCCTTCCTGTGACTTCAGATTCATGTTTGCACACACTCAGTCCAAGAAGTCTTGAGGCTCGATCTCCTGAGTGTCAATCTTGAGAGTTACATAGAGAGCTTTGGGTTTAGTTGATTTTTTGGAAGAAATGCTGTGATCAAGAGACTGAAGCTGAGGAACTTGGACCTTGATGATTGAAGTCTTTGCTGGAGCACCCTGATGCGGAACTATGACTGGTAAGTATGATATACACAAAAATATAATATAAACACTTAATACCACCTTGCATCTGAGGGATTGACTGTGGATGACATTGGGTTCCATCAAAGGCCCCACTGTCTAGTGCCCTGTTCATATTTGCTACAGCATGTTCTTGTGGTGTAGGAGGAGGAAGAGGACCAATTCCAAGGAAATAATTGGCCATAGCATATGGTTGTCTGTTCTGGCTGTAAGGCTGCCCATTAGGATACATAATGGGGATGGATGGAAAGCAGAGGACAGTTCAAGCATGGATCTTGTTTATAACCATGAAATTTGGTTGAGCATCATAGTCGCGCCACCTACAACATGGTGGTGTACAGCAGTGCAGTAGTGCAGCAACAAAGTGGCTATTGGAGCTTGTTGTTAAGTTCTGCGATGATATGCCGATTTTTTGGCTAAGGCTAGAACTGCGCAGAACCAATAATCCTAGGTTCTGTTAGTAGCAAAACACAGTCAATAAGAGAACCATAGTGAGCCCGAGCTGATAGTTAAAATCTACCGAGGACCTATTCTACCCAAGAGGTTGCAGAGTACCGGTACGCGTAATGGTACCATACTTAACTTTGTGAATGCGCCTCAATCAAAGTCCTATGCACGGTACGGTGTAGCAAGGCAAGCTTGTTGGATAACAAGTTGCTGACCAAGGCAGATAAACGAGCCCACATACCAGTTATACTAGGCTAGGTCATTGAAGAATATACCCAAGGGATTGAAGTCTTAATGAGGCATCACTCCTGTGATCAGCTCACCAAGGAGTCTAAACGACACTCAAGTTTATTAAACAAAGCAAGGTAGACCAAGATGAGGAAGTACCCTAACGGGTGCCCTCAAAGTTGATGCTTGCTGGAAAGCGCCCAGGCAGATAGCCGCGGCAGTCCAATGCGGCCACATGACCCACTTGCTGTAGCTCCAGAGCACGGAGGGACCAAGGAGTGTTTCTATCCCCTCAGCATTTTACCGAGATCCATATGCTACCAGGCATCTAGACTCAAGACCGCGCAGAACTAGGGATAGTAACCAGTCTCCCATTGGCAAGGAAAAACATAGAAATACTTCCAAGGGCTGTTCTGCTAAAGGAACTGGCGAGCCTTGTAAAAAGGCAAATGACTTGATTCAGACCAAAATCCCAAAGGTCAACCCAATCGAGGAAGACAAACAAACGAGGCAGGAAAACGTCGAGGCAAAACCGTAGTATACACGCATATATGGACATTATTTATCTTTTTCTATTTTACTTCCTCTGTTTCATCCTATTTCACTCAGTTTCTCCCATTTTCCTATTTTATCATATCTCGCTCAGTATATAAGCATCAGGAAAAATGGTCTGGGCCCAGGATGACCCCAGGTCACTTAGGCAGCCCAAGCCACCTAGGAATAATGCAAAAACTTTGGACAAATCAGGTATCCTAGGCCTCCTAAGCCTCCTAAGCCTCCTGGGCATCCTGGGGGCCATCCTGGGCTGTCCTGGGCTGTCCTGAGGCATCCTGGGGCAACCTGAGGCAACCTGAGGATATCCTCAGAATTCCTAGGAGGCTTAGGTGGCTTAGGAGGCCTAGAAGACCTAGGATACCTCAGGTGTCCAAAGTTTTTGCATTATTCCTAGGTAGCCTGGGCTGCCTAAGTGACCTGGGGTCATCCTGGGCCCAGACCATTTTTCCTGATGAGGGTAGAATGCAGTTCTATCTTAGGACCTGTAGTGATTCGTACACACTCAGGCGCGTCTGCACCGTCCTCTGCAACCTTTGAAACAGGTGGCCTTGTAACCTCAATAATACTGAGGCTGTTTATTCTACTTCCGAGCTATTAAGTCAAGCATTCCTGGTTTTCATCTCGAAGAGAGGTCACATCAGTCTTAGGACCACAGGTGGAGCCTAACATGCACACCTCAATGAGCCCGTTGTTGATTAGGAAAGGTCTTGGACCCAAGTGTTGGCTTGGTCTAGTTTTAGGGAGGAAGCTTCTCGGAGTGTTACCTAGCTTTACCAACAGATTCCACCCCTTGCCTGCTCTGTTAGAGCGTGTCGCATTGACTTCTCTAGGAGGTGTCGAGTGGGAAAATGGGATTGTTTTAGCAATAAGAGATCCAAATATTGGTATTGGGGTTTGCACTGATGAAAACCACTGGGCAGGTGTGTCTACTTTAGACGGCAGGTTGGTAGTGGGTAGTGTAGTGTAATGATAATTAGTGATTCATTTAGAATCAAGATTTGAGAAGTAGAGAGACTGAGAAGAAGAGACTGAACGAGAGAAGAAAACCGATAATATTACAAAATAACTGATCTGGGGCCTTACAGGCAAGGTCCCCAGCTTATATAGTGTATCGAGCGTTACATAATATATACTAATGGGTCTTATCGACTTGCGTAGGCGTAGTTGCGCAGTGTAACGAGCTGCGCAACCTGCGCATACGGCTCAGCCACAGTTCGCACAGAGCTGCGTGGACTGTCTCTCAAAAAGGAAGTAATACAATGCGTCGTCCGAGAAGATTGACACGTTGCAGTAACCGTGGGTTATGATAGGAAAAATGGAAAATATAAGCGGATTTCAAAAATGACCGGGAATTATAGTGTTTAGAGTGGACGGCAGTAGAAAGTCGTAATGGAGGAATAATTGAGCGTTGTGGAACAAATCCGTTCGATCCGTTGGTGGTGTCGCTAGGACATTCGAAACAGCGACCATAGACGTCGGAAATTAGTGGTTGGGAAAGGTTGGGAATGGCATTGTCTTGGCGTCGTTGTGGCAGTCGGAGAAAGAAGAATATTTTGGGCACCTGTCATAAACCAGCAGGCTATTGCCGTCGGAATTCCGCTCCATAAACTGTGGGTCCGGTTGGACTTGGTAGGAAATGCAACACTTCCTAACACGCTCTTTGCTGAGTGTGTTAAAAACGCCTACTTGAGTGACTTGCATGGCGGTTGTATAAGCTTGTTAGGTAACTCGTGGGAATCCCTGAGAGCTAGAGTATCATTGCGCGGTGATGTAAAGGCTCCCGAGATACACAAAGTCATTTGTTGAGTTGGCGTACTTGACCTGTGCTTTGGTGTTTGCTTTCCCCTCAATTAGTTCAGCACGTTGTTGTACGTTAGTTGGCTTTTCAAAACCTCCCTCCAAATATAAAACCTTGTTCATCTCGCACTATCTGTGTCAACTGTCAAGTGCTTTTCTCTTCAAATCAATTCGTAGTCGAGGGAACCTTTGACAACCTCCTTCCTTGCATTAAATTAAACCTCTTGGATTGTATCTGATTGGGGTGATTGTTGTTTGGTCGGTTTTCATACCTAGCACAAATCTAACTCATCAGCAAGCTTATGCGTCCCAAAAGGAAATGCTCATGACAAGGCTCATGGGTTGGTGCCTGCTGAGCACTAGTGAGGCTTTGATGTGCGGCCATCACACAAGCGGAATTCCAAAGTGGCCTCTGGTTTTGCAATTTGCTGTAATCTTTGGCCCCCTTTACAGAAGAGATTTTCTGTCAAACCCAAGGTAAGCTCATGATTACTTAGCTTGTTCTTGTTTTCCAACAAATTGCCTGCCAGAATACCACCAAACGTGGGATCAACAATGAAGATAATTCAATGACACCCAAGCGCAAGGTACACTCAGTGTCACATTTATCGCTCCCCCTTTCTGACTCAAGGCCTGGTCAGAAACCGTACAAGCACAAGGCAGGTATCAATTCTGATGAGGATGAGGAAGACTCGTTGCAACAGAATTATCCCTCGAGCATATCGTAAACATACCAGACAGTCACTTTCTACTATAGATCGCAAAGCGATTTGTCAACGTCATGTTTTTAACTCCACTCAAACACACAATAAAATTGCTTCAGCTTATGGCGTGGACCGCACGACCATCAGCAAGATCCTGAAGAACAAGGAAAAGTGGCTGAATGCAGAGGATGATGGAAGGGCAAAACGCCGTCCAGCCACACCGAAATATCCAACAATCAAGCAAGAGATGCAACCATGGCTGGTAGAAGCCAGTGATGAATATTATAGAAACCTTCCTGACCCATTGGTCCATCCATGGGAGTGGAGAAATGCGCTATGTTATGGTCCATTTACAGATTCCAGGCTCCTTGAAAAAGCCCTTTCCATTGCACATCGCATGGCATCAATGATTTCCAAGGTACTCGTAGCTGGGTTCATTCATTCAAGCTTCGCAATCAAATTTGGGACGGATTTTGGGCAGGTACTGTCCAATCAAACAAAACCATAACTCTTTCCCCAGTACACAGAGCATGTCGGGGTCAGATTGTTCAATCTCTAACAGTGAGGGATACTTCCGCTCTCAGATTCTCTTTCACTCGTTCGTCGCCTTAAATAGGCTTTCATCCTTCGACTGCAACTGCCACAGAGCCAGATCAGCCTGAACATGCAGAAAATTGTGGTGTGTTGATGACACAAGGTGAAGGCAAGGATAAGGAGCAATCGAGTTATCACCAGCCTCACTTTTTCTCGTCCTACCACCCCATTGTGTCTAAAGGTGAGGTGAACTTCCGCTAGCAAAGTTCTTTTCACTCATCACTGTCGCTTGTGCATACTTTCCTAGCTTCTACTCCAAATTCCACAGAGTTCGCCTCAGCTCCATTAGCGCTGTCTGGTAAACTGCCTTCCAAGGAGTTTAACAGCAACAGCAAACCTAACAACGGTGTGCAAACAGGTTTGGACAGCAACACTGATGGTGATACGAAGAATCTGGATTGTCACCAATCTTATTTTCCCATCTCGCACTTTCGTGGCAACTGGTCAACAGGAACAGTGTCTATTGTTTAAATTCACTAATTCAAAACGCTTAAGAACATTCTACAAGCAGAGTGAACTGATTGAAAAGGAGCAATTATGTATCAGTCATCACATATTTCTGAATGTGGTGAATATATTAACTCGGATTTTTTTTTCTCGAAACATTTCCTATTTGGATCAAGACAGGGCAGTCTGTGAGCTGGGCTGAATTGAATGCCGCAACGGATGCTCAGGACTTTGATATAATACACGAGGTCAAAACATTTCTTGAACAAAGACCACCACTATGTCTGAAGGTGAGCCCTCCTTGCACATATCCGTGCAGCAATTTTTTCACAACTATTTCAAATAAAGATAATCTTTTTTCTGTCCATAGTCGCGCTGACACTGATGGGCTTGATATCAATGCGGAAACCACCCAAATCACCCCAAGGCAACGGATTTGGTATATACAACTCTCTGGAGAAAAATGGTCCAGTTGTGCTTACCAGAATTATAGGGTCTCCGACCAATCAACCGATTGCCAAAGCCTGATCTCGGTGCGGAAAACAGAGGTCGATGCACAGCACCCAAGGCAACGGACCCGGTATATGTGATTATCTGGAGAGAAATGGTGCATTTGTGTTTACCAGAATTATAGGACTCCCGGCCCATCAACCCCCCGCCAAAGCGCGCCAAGACTAGTGGTCCGGGAGCATATGATGTACGTCATTGGAATTCCTCTCCGGACGCAGCTTATAGATCTGTTCAATGCAGGACATACTCAAGTTCTGTTCATTGTCTACTTCCTTGCAGAAGCTTAAACTTATGATTGAAGATTTTGGCGAAGCCAATAGCCAGGTCCCCCCACTCATTCAATTGCTCATAGATGAGATTCGGGCGAGTCCGTCCCCTCAAACCAGGTCCGCAACAACGACTACAATGACTACCACCAAAACCGCCATCACAACCACAACCATTACGACTACCATGATGTTCTAAATTTCATACGCCGAGTTGAATCCAAGGTTGAATCTCATTTCCCCTCACTTCGAAGTCAGGAGGTCATGAACAGGGTGTACATACATAATTGCCATATACAGTAATGGTAAATCTCAGCGGAATGACTCAATTGAAATCTCAATCAATGATTAACTATTATTTCGTGAGCGGTGATCTTGATAAGGTTTACCATGGCGTGCTTTTCTATCAGTTTTCTCTGCAGTACTCCACCCATAGAAACAGGTCAGAAAAATCCACAGACGACAATGATCTACATGAGGCTTTGATTAAGCAAACACCGCTTCCAGGGCCTATCGATTATTGCGGCCTTTGCAATATGGACGATGTTTTGTGAGAATTGCCATCTCTCATATCTCATGATCATGATTCAGGCGAGGCATATACGCTAGTAAGTTCGCCGGATTACCTTGAGATTATGATGTTGACTCGCGCTCGCATGTATTCTCTGTTCCAATTATCCTAGAAGAAAATGATCTTAAATCGGAATCATATCTCATATCTCCTCGCGATCATGATTCACACTATCAATCGGAAAAGACTGCGCTTGCATGGATTCTCTGTTTGGTTGTTGATTCGGAACCGTGTGAAAGAGGACTCATGCACATAGAAATGCAAAATTAGAATTAGAAAAGTCATGTCGAAAAGTCGTATCTGTAGAATCGTAGTATAAGACCCATGTAGGGTGTCAGTTAAGGGAAAGATGAACCAAGGTGAGGAATGGGACATGCGACGAAGCATTAATATTACTTTTAGTCGGTACACTTGTGGAAATGAAAAATTAGAATTGAGAAGTCATGCCATCGGAAAAGAAAGATGAAATAAGGAACCAGGGAGAGGAATGGGACTGTTGCATGGATTCTCTACTCCAATTATCCGGGCCAATGAGTTAACAGAAGATGTGGCGGTAGTTCAGGTTCATCTAGAAGGAAGGGTCGTTGATTGGGAATCATAGAAAAGTCTTGTCATCGGAACCTTGTATCTACAGAACTATAGTATAAGGCCTGTGCAGAGTGTCAATAAACATGCGACGAAGCATTAATATTACTTTCAGCCATGTGAGACCCGGTGCACGAAACGGATCTCGAACCAAGGTATCCCGAATGTCTCGCACCTAGATGTAGGTGGAGACCAAATGCGACCACCCCGGGTAACCGTGCCGTAAGGAGGGTCTGGACAGTAGTATAAGTGTTGTACGGAACAGTACAAGCCTCAGAGGTGCAAGGAACAGTGTACGGGCCTCCCGATGATGTAATCAGGAGGAAGCGGGTGGTACTGTGGTCCGACAACCAGAAATGAGTGGAAGCGGATGGAATATGGATAAGGGGTGGTCCAAAAAGGTGTAATAAGTCCAAATATGGATAATGCGGGTGGAATACAGCAAATGCGGACGGAAATAGCGTGAGAGCGGGTGGAATAGGGTGAGAGCAGGCGGAAATAGCGTGGGAGCGGACGGAATAGGGTGAAAGCGGACGGGAATAGTGTGAGAGCGGATGGATTAGCGTGAGAGCGGGTGGAAATAGCGTGGGAGCGGGCGGAATTGAGTGAAAGCGGATGGTCCCAGAGGTTCTAGAGGTAGCAAAATCCAAATAGGAAGCTCCCGGGGAGCTTTGGTTGTAAAGTTGTAAACAGAGATAGAAGACAGTGAGCTCTGGACGTAGATTTGGTGTCTACGGACAGAGCCTCGCAATTAATGCAGATGACAGTGGGCCTTCGAACGGAGCTCGGAAGGCACAGCTGGTTAGAACAGATAGAAATAGAGAGACAGAGACAGAGACAGAGCAAAACGGGATCAATTTGGTAACAATGGTAATAACAGACTAGGGTGCATGGACTCGGGGTGTCTACTTATATACTGTAGGGTGGCTGTGTAAGTCGTCGGGAGGACCTGATGGATGGTTATCAAGTGCGGGAGGCACCCGGGAGGCAGGATAAGTGGTAATCACATGTAGAAAGTGCCCGGCAGGCAGGATAAATGGTAAATAAGCATGGAAAGCGCCCGCAATGTAGGTAATGAGTGCGGGAAGTATCCGCGGACGGTCAGGAAGCGTGGGAAGTATCCGCGGACGGCCAGGAAGCGTGGGAAGTATCCGCGGATGGCCAGGAAGCGTGGGAAGTATCCGCGGACGGCCAGGAAGCGTGGGAAACATCAGCGGGTGGATAGCGGATGAGAAATGAGCCAAGTCCTGACAAGCCGGTATGCTTATGGAAATGCAAAATGAGAACTGAGAAAAGTTGTGCCATTGAAAATCGTAGTATGACTGATGCAGAGAAATCCAAGGAGAGGAATGGGGCCATCGCATGGATTCTCTACTCCAATTATCCGGGCCAATGGGTAAACAGAATGATCTGGAAGGAAGGGTCGTTGATTGGGAATCATGGAATTAGAAAAGTCTTGTCATCAGAAGCTCGTATCTGCAGAATCATAGCATAAGACCCATGCAGAGTGTCAGTAAAGGGAAAGATGAACCAAATATGTGCTTGTGGAAGTGTAAAATTAAAACTGAGAGAACTCGTGCCATCGGATATTGTAGTATGACTGGTGCAGAGTGTTAGTTAAGAGAAAGATGACACAAGGAACCAAGGTGAGGAATGGGACCATTGCATGGATTCTCTGTTCCAATTATCCGGGCCAATGAAGTAACAAAGATGTGGCGGTAGTTCAAGTTCATCTAGAAGGAAGGTTCATTGATTTGGAATTGTGTGGAAGAGGATATGGAAAAAAAAATCCAGTAATAGGACCGTCGCATGGATTCTCTGTTCCAATTATCCGGTGCGGCGGTAGTGCATGTTCAACATTCGTCTAGAAGGAAGGGTCGTTGATACGGGATCATGTGGAAGAGGCTCATGAATCAACGTGAATCCTGTAGATATGGAAAAAACATTCAGTATGATTCTGTTCTGTCAGTGCATGTGTGGAGAAATGCAAAATTAGAATTGAGAAAAGTCGTGTTATCAGAAGTTAGTATCTACAGGATCGTAGAATAAGACTCGTGCAGAGTGTCAGTTAAGGGAAAGATGAACTGAGGAACCAAAGTGAGGAATGGGATGTGCGACGCGTTCCTACGCATCCATCAACCCTGAAGTGCCCAAATGCCCATTGTTCAACTAAAACGGAAAGCTGAGTTAATTATGCTTATGCTAACTTTTCTCGCTGGGGATTAATTATAGCGGCTTCCATGATCTAGGGGTTAGGGGTTCAATACTTCCGAGCGACATTTAGCAACTAAAGTTGCGAATTTCAACTCAAAGCTTGGGCTGCCCTAGAAAGATTGTAGAAGTAATTTTGTGGGAATCTTGGTGGGAATGGGTATGGGCAAAAAAAGCATCCAGATAAGTGTATTTCAGGAAGTGGCGCAATTCCACTTCTTTGCTTACTGAAGTGTCTCGCGGAAAATCAAGCAAATCGTGTACAATACCTACTAAGTACTAGGAGAGATTGCGCTCTGAATGTACTTAATAAACTACTAGAGGTATGCCGAAGAGCTTCAGCAAGCGATACCAATCAGAGCACAGTTGAAGCAATCCATCATGTGTAGGACCAAACCCAAGAGATGTCCCCAGACGAGACAACCCATGGCAAAAGTCAACACTGTGTATACAGGCAACACAACCAAGACCTAGATAATGATGTTTTTAGAACAATCAAGCGATCCCACAAGTCAACTTACTATAAACGCTCCTTCCCTTTCCTTGTGGAATCCCGCCACAAAAGTGGTGAAGACTGCAATATATGGGATGACGAACGACTCCAGATGCGGTTCAAAGCACATTTGTGCGAATAAAACAATTTTTACGACACAGCCAGTCGTGAAAATTCCCTGGCAAACTATTACGGGAATCCGAATCACTGGGAACTGAGAAAATAAGCTAGCAGCTTGAGTGTTGAGTTTGAGAAAGCGCTCACTGCATAAGACATTGTGTGAATACGATGAGAGAGGGAAAGTTTCCTGATCTGAGTTGAGGTGCACCTCGTTCATGTTTTATATTTGGGGGCCATAGAACTGTTGCATGTGATCTTGTATCATGACATCTGGTCCTGTGATAACACACAATCCAATAATATACACTTTGACCTCCCGCAATCACCGATGCGAGTAAATGAGGTGACTCCAGTCACAAAATAATCAAACCTTGAGAGAAACCAGAAGGAATAACAAGACTTTGCTAATAATGGAGTGGCTACATATTGGTGCAAAAGCTGGGCATAAAGAGTGGCTATATCCGATTGCAAAAGTAGACATAAACTACACGTTTATAACATGTGTCGGACTGACATGTCATCATTCAGAGCACGCGCTCTGGGTGTATCGTGAATATTTGATGGGAAACGAGAACCGCAAATCCAGAGACTTGAGGGTAATGAAAAATGTACAAAAAACTGCAAAACATGAGGCAAAACAGGGTAATGATAATTCGGAAGCTCGGGAGAAACAGCGAGATAGTTCTCCGATGCAGGAACTCATGACCAAGCAGAAGTGCGTCTCAGTAAATGGCTGTTATACTCAAAAACAAGCTGTAGAAATGATTATAGTTATTTTTCGAACTCATTGGGAATTTATCAATGGCAAAGAATGCCTGCAACCAGCTCTCAGTCTCGTTCTACTCGACCCATCTCTGTTTCAACTGGATCTTCAGTTTCTTACAGGAGAACGTCTACACCCGCTTTGCACGGGACCCGCTTTGGCGGAGTTTTTTCAGAGTCAATAAATGGTAATGTTTTGCCTAAACGTCATCTCTGAGTAAGTGGTGATCATTAAAGCGCATACCATTATTGAAACCAGGGAATTAGACTCGTGGAACGACATTCGGACTCTTGTTCTCTATGAGAGGTGCAAAGGCGGTGAAAACGCATTTTTCTAGTACAAACACCGTCAACAATGCACCCGCCAATTACCAATGCCAGCGATACATGCATTTTACCCACCACTTTTCCAAGGAGCTCCGCCGCGAAAGACTCCACATGGTGGTAGTCATCTTCCGCCTCCGCAGCTACCTTGTAGCTGGCACTTTCGACGAGGACTTGCCTGATGAAAATCAGGCGATCAAGTGTTTGGGATGTACTGGAAGCTTCCGCGGAGACCTGGCCATCTGCTTTTACAACAGCAACAGACAAAACGAGCTCCTTTATGGAATGCCTCGATATCCCTCTTTACAAGCGCGAGACGAGGCACTGAAGGGGGTCATTGATCGGTGTGTAGCTAGAATTCCATTCCTGCATTCCTCTGGCTCACACATTTTCAGTTCCGTCCGGCATGTTCACAGTGTCGCCCTTGACGGGGCTAATTTAAAGTTGGTTGTTGGACGTGGAGGCTGATACTTCAGCTTAGCTCTTCTTCTACATTCCTCAACATCTCTTTTCTTCCTTTTTTATGGCTATACTATGGCCCTCACGCTCATTACGCATTAACTCAAATTCACTTTCACATTCCTCGAAGCTTGATTGCCTTTTTTTTTTACGGTAGTCCTTTGGCCTTCACACTCATTTTGTTTACATTTGCATTGCATTGGACGTTAGGAACGCAGAATTTAGCCGCTTGAATGTTTAGTACACTGTATATACATCTAGGATATGTTTCTATACTGACGGTGTGAAAAAAGCTGGAGAAAATTCATTACCTTGCGTAGCTCAAGATTAATTAGGTCGTGTCACCATATAGTGTCTTTTTCAAACTGCCTCCCCAGCACTTAGAGATAGCAAATCGTGATAAACATGAGGCCAATATTATTTATACTCAATGGAATGTCTGAGGATGTATGACTTCGCGCGACTCAAATTCAAGGGCCAATTTGGCAACTGAACATCCTTCTCCCACTTCGCATCCCCCCCAGCTGCTATTGTAATTATAATAGATTAAATAACAATAAGTTGTTGTCAGTCTATTCTATTAAATAGCGAGAAGCTATCCTGCCTGCCAAACTGAACTACGTAGGTCTAATTAATTAAACATGACAACCTATCATGTAAATCATGTGGTTCAAACTTGAAATGGCTGTAGCAGCTGAACTAGGGCCCGTGGGAAAAAACTGACACCCCCCCTGCCACGTGGTAGTGATGGCTATCCAACCATAACCTTATCTCATCCCTATACCCTAATTATCCTAACCCTAACCCTGTATATTTTAACAGTGGGGGCAAGCCCCCACACCCCCATACACTGGGCTGGGTCCAAATTTTGGTGGTTGCAAAAGATAATGCGAAACGGCTTGTAATTGATTAGTTGTGGCGCCAGATTTAGTCCATTTGATAAACCATATTTGGTTAATCCAAAACTTTATGCGAAAGACATTCTTTTGCGCCAGATAAATACAAGGCAAGCTAATGTCTTTCGCAGCTGTAAAATAGTAGTCATGGTGATTTGTATTAGTTGCTAGGCCTACCATTCTGCAGCTGCGAAAGATGTTACCTTGCATTGTATTTTTCTGGGGCAAAAGATTGTCTTTCACATGAAGTTTTGGATTAGCTAAATATGGTTTATCAAATTCACTAAATTCAGTGCCAAATCTAATCAATTATGAGCCATTTTGCATTATATTTTGCAACTGCCAAAATTTGGACCCAGCCCAGTGATATCATCCTCAACCCCTAAACCCTAACCCCCTAACCCCTAACCAATGCTAACCCATAGTTTGGCAATGTTTTGATCAGATCTCTATGTTAGGGTTAGCACAAGTGCTAACCCTAACGAGATCTGACCAAAACATTGCTTAGTGCTACTGACTGGGTTTTGGCCTGACAACAGCATGTCGCTATTTAATAGAATAGACTGACGACAACTTATCCTTGTTAATCTATTAAAGTTCCTGCTACAGGTGTCCCCCCACTGCGCATCCTTCTCCCTTGTTCGGTGATTTTGGGTCAGACGATTTACTATCAGAAACACCTCGACCTCTCTCGATGCCTCAATTGATTGGCTATGACTCAGAACGTGACCCGTCAGAAAGAACAAATATCTTAGTGAGTGCACGAGTACTCTCATTGTCCCATGATTACTTTTTGACATCGAGATAGTTTGCGCCTTCCTCCAGAGAGCCGAATCAATCTGCACCCAAAGAGACGGTTGTAGACTTGACCCACAACATTGATAAATCCACAGTGGGTATTCTCTAGCACCGGGCTCAAGCTTATATGCAGATACTGATGATCCTGTTTAGACCATTAGAGTACCAACGATTCTTATCAACGCCGTCATAGTCTACGGTCTGATCGTCATTATCATGCATGGAGGAAAGATTCTGCATGATTTATTCAATGCGGAGGCGAAATCGTCTATTGTCATTTTCACCACGTATGCGTTATTTATGGGGACTATTGCCTACATCTATAATGCTATGATTTGTTCACGAGAAGTTGAACCCAAGCTGTAGGTAAGCCTGAAACGCCCTCTGATGAGCTCATGACTAATCATCACATCTTTATAGATATTTCCAGCTGATTCCGCTAAGCCTTTGCCAAATATCCCGATAAGTGTCGGGGAACGTTTTGCAATTTGACCCGATAAAATCAAAGAAAAAAAAAATTTGCCCCAGGACACTATTTGCCAAATATTCTGATAGGGGGTGGATCATCCTCGGGTGCTGCTGCCATTTGATCGGCACAACGGCAAACTTGTGGATTACGTTTCCACCCTTCCCAGGGCGCTTATTTGCTTGTGGATCATCCTCGGGTGCTGCTGCCATTTGATCGGCAATATGAACTAGTATGAGTACTACATAGTTGTAGTGCCAAGAAGTAGAAGCTTGGAGCTACTAATGCTTACTTACTTTACCAGTAGTAACTAATATTGTTAGTCCTTAGTAACTCCGAGTTACCTGTACAAATTACTAGTAAGTAAACTAGTAAACTCCAAGTTATTAGTGTCACTTACTAGTACTATTGAGCTATTAGCTCGGAGTACTCTTAGAGATGAGTAATGTTTGTGAATACTCATGAATATAGTACTATATCCACATTCGAGATTTGTATAGTGAATTTCCATTTGTGTGAATCATCATCTGAATGCCAACCTGCAGCAGGGCTGCTTGCCATAACCATAAACTGTCACCATATACATATTGGCTGTAGTCATATCATGATTGTACAGTTATAAGTACAACTGTATGCCATACAGTTGCACTTATAACTGTAAAGCAGTGCTTTACTGTGAACCATAAAACAGTGTGCAGCAGGCAAAGTAAAAGAAACCTAAATGTGAAGGCAATGTTTGAGATACCCTATTTTACCCCAGAAGTAGCACCAACATTGGAAGATCTCAATATTCAGTGGGCCACATGTTGTATGGTTCTTTACATATGCTTAACTGCCCTCTCCTTAGTACATCATATTACCTATATCCAGTTCTTTTTTACTAAAGTATTCATGAATGTATCCACATTTGTGAATGAGAAATCTACAAAACAATCATCCAAATGCAAATCTATAATCTGACAATCAAACTTCACCCAGGATATACTGTGGGACTTCAGGTATGTGCCCCCAATATAGTATGACCAAGATCTTTTGCAAAAGATCCTGTACTATATGTAAACTAATGATTGGTGTGCACCAATGCACCCCCAAATATTTTCGAGATTTTTCATGATTCTTTCATGATTTATCAAGCCTAGAGCTAGTAACTGTTTTTAGTTGTTTTTTTTTGATGGGAAAATAAGTGCCAGGTATGGCCCCCAATATAGTATGATCAAATCTTATACAGGTAATCCTGTACCATATTTTAATTAAGCACTGGTGTGCATCAATGCACCCCTGAATATTTTCGATATTTATCATGATTTATCAAGCCCAGTAACCTATGTTTTTGTTTTTTTCACAGGAAAATAAGTGCCAGATGCCAGGTAGTGCCCCTCAATATAGTGTGATCAAGATGTTTTGCAAAAGATCCTGTACCATATGGAAATTAAGTACTGGTGTGCATCAATGTACCCCTGAATATCTTTGATATTTATCATGATTTATCAAGCCCAGTAACCTATGTTTT
>ML769666.1:0-22363 GCA_009733575.1 Gymnopus androsaceus JB14 | reverse complement strand
AATGTTCCAGCATTTGTTGTTTCCATTTCACCTAAGGGGTCTAAGCACAGTACTTAGGAAAATTCCTTGCACTACAACTCACCTGCATGCCGGTTCTTATTTATCAGCTGAAGTTTGTGATTTGTTCGTTCAAACACTGGGTACTCCGGGATGCCCAGGACCATGCTTTCCAGGAATTCGGACATATGCAGGCTGTAGTGGTGATTTGGGCAAGGTTGACATTGGGATATAGTGCCAGTACCTCCCTGAGGTACCTTTCTATGTAGAGGTCATACGTCTGCCCTTAGTTCAGCAGTTGTCCCCCGAAGGAGAAGGATGTGCCCAGCCTTTACTAGATCCACAAAATTCATAAGCATCTTGTATTTTCGTGACTCTTCTGCTTCCTGACTCCAAAGGCGAATCAATGTGACCACCAAATGAATGGAGACAACTACTTTCCATTCGTCACCACCCAGTTTTCCTGTTCGAGCAAGGCCCCACTGTGATGGTGCGGGACTCATCCAGCTGGGGAAAGTAGAGTGCTTCATGTCGGCCCAGATCTCTTCTAGCACGTCCCTGCCTATTACACTGCATGAGGGTACCTCTGCAGACAAACTGCTGGGACAATTTTCTTCACGCTGGAATGGGATAACTTCAAGTGTTAGTGCAGTGAGTGCATTCAAAGAACCACATTTACCCAAAACTTGAGCCACTGTTCCAGGTGTGCCTTGTGAGATAACTCATTTGCGGGAATTGAATGGTCAGTACAAAGGCGAATGAGCAGTTTCTTTGATAGTTTTGCTAGGTATTTTGAGCTTATCCCTTGATGCTCAAATTTCTCCTTCAATGTCGCATATGCAGTTTCATCAAAGTCTTCCGTGGATTGTCCATGGCCAAGCTCTTCATGCTAAATAAGTATCAGCAATGCACTGAACTAGGATGGAACATATAAGAATACTTCACCCAAATGTTTATCCGCCTGATAAGATTACTTTTTGTGTCTTTGGCATTGACACTGATAGATAGATCATAACAGAGAGCCCGGAGCTGATCAATTCTCAGCTGATTCAATGGCTTTTTGCCTTTTTGTATCTCCTGTAGTATTTGAGCATATGACTTCTTGTCGTTTTCACGGTGCAGAGCTGAGCGGTCCTGTACATCAATGAGCCCTTCAATAGGTGGTAGTGGGGTGTCCGAGGCTGTAGTGGATGCATGCGACATGCTCGAATGTGCCTCCGAAGCAGTTGAACGGGAATCTGACATGGTGGACTCGGCATCCGAAGTGTCTATGTTCCCTTCATTCACATTTCCTGTTTCCTCCTCAATTTCAGCTGCACCTCCTTGATTTGAATGCTGCAGTATGTAAGAAGCAACTCTCTATGCAATGAAATTCCTAAACTCACCCAGACAATGATGTGGTCTAAAAGATGCTTTTTTTGATTTTTAGGATGAGTAGGGATAAAAAGATCGTAGCACAAAGCCCGCAAGTGATCATTTCTTTGTCGCTTTAATGTTGATGATGGAAGCTCCGTGGTGTGGTCTTTGATCTGCCTTAGCAGTTCTGCATATTTAGGCCAATCACTTGGACCATCTAATGTGGAATGATCTACTTCGAATAGGCCCACTGGTGAATCCTGGTAGATAAATCAGGACACAGGAGGATCAAAATGAAGAAATGACACACTTCTACCTGCATCACACTATATTGTAATGGGGGTATTACTGGAACATCAGATGGGGCTATGGTGTTTCGCTATGAAGGATTAATCTCTAATAAATATTAAATTAAGTTGCAGGCTAACTTACCCATTGCAAGAGCTCTTCAACGTGCTTTGCCTTTGTACCTGCTGTTCGGAGTTTTAGATAAAAACATAGATACCAGAGTAACGGTTTATTCTGCAATAACAGGAACCTTTCCAACTCTGAATCGTTACCCACAGTGTGGATTGTTTCCCAAATCTGGCGTAGGACAGCATTTGAAGGTTTCTCATATTTTTTCCGCACCTTCAGCTGACCAAGACCTCCTTCTGCATCCTCATCTATTCCCCAGATATCACGGATGTGGGTTTCATAGAGACCCAGAAGAAGCATGTGGAAGTCATCAATGGTAGTGAATGCAATAGGGTCAAATCCTGGTAGGTGTAGGAGTTCGGACCAACGCACTCCATATGTCTTATATATGTGGTCATGATGCTTTTGAGTAGGAGCATCGCGCCATGCTATTGCCTGTTTTCTATGCTGCTCGGCATCACGCCTTGGCCAAGAAGCCCGGTTGAGGTTGTGGATGTCATGTCTAGGAAGTAAACAGCATGTGCAAAACAACCTGTGTTTATGATGAGGAAATCCTACTAATTGGTGTGCACCCAGCACATCGCAGACCGCAGGAACAATGACCAAAGATACATTGCGGCCAAATGGATGTTTGGCAGTCCGAAGATAGAAGTATCCTTCCTCTAATGGCAAAAGAAGATCCACAACACGAGCTAGGATCTGATTAATTTCGTGTTGCTTGGGGTCGCCAGAAAGTACTGCCAGTAGGAGCATATTCTTATGCTGGAACCTCAAGTTCTCTGGAAGGACAAGTAAGCTCATGTAAAGAGCTGTGGATTGGACAATTGCATGTGCCGTTTTGTGCTGAAATGGATTAAATGCGTCGCAACCTAAACTGGCCACAATCCGTAAGGGGGATATGCTACCGCGGGGTGCTCTGCCGAACTTGGAAAATGTCGGCGAATCAGTGAAGTCTTCCAACCTGCCTGGTAGGGGGTGACGCTTGTGATGTTCCTCCATGGCGTCCTCAATTTCTGGTCTGGCAAGCAATCTCCCAAGCCATTCTTTGGGATCCTGCAACACTTGTGTGCGTTTTGGAACAACGAATGCCCTGCCCTTGATTGTTCGTGCTCTCCAAAGGTCAGCCCCACATTCGGGTCCGTCAGGCTTAAATTTTGATGAGCATCTATCCATTTGGTGGCCTTTGGCAAACAAGTTGCCGTTGCGAGTCGAGTCATCTTTATCTATGTCGTATAGTGAAAAACATTGGGGACAGGAGATAAAGGTCAAAAAATGAGAATGGAGGCCATAGTAATTAACGATGGTATGAATGTCTTTCAGTATCTGCTCCGCGAACGGGGAAGCATTTGTCGTCCGAAGAATAGACTGTAACAAAGCCAATGTAACTCGCATATCCCGAGTAGTGTGATGGAATCGAATATACATTATTAAAGCAGCTAACGTTGTCGATGCTACTTGGCGGTTGGTATGAACCAATGATCGAAAATAACACCCTAGATAAGAGCATCTTTCAGTTAACTGACTTCGGTGAACATGAATTATCTATACATACTGTTATCCACAGTCTTGGTATTGTTCGCGAGAGATAACTGACCCTCGTAATGTTTGAGTTTTACAGAATAGATGGTAGTGAGTGCCGTCGACGCAGCGTCTTCCACGCGGTGCCATTCAGGCCTGCTATTTCCCTTCTGCCGCATATGAGATATGATCTCCACAAATTGGGCTTCAGTATCAATGAACCAGCCGTTACAAGGTTTGCAAAGGTCTAGGGATAACCTGCCGGAATTGGGAATGGACGATCCATCTAAAGGAGTAGATGGGGGGGGGGGGTTGGATGGAGGGATAAAAAATTCCAGCGAGCGAATGATCTGAATTGACAACACTCGGTTGTCAATTTCAGCTACAAGCTCATCTGCCAACGCTATCGCAGGATCTTCGGAGTCTATATCCATGGGCTCTTCAATAGCAACTCCCGTTGCAGAAGGTGGCCCTGGAGGATGTTGATCTGAAGATCGGGATGCCTCGTTCAGCCGAGTAGATGTAGATGCAGACAACCCGGGAGCGCTAATAAAGTCACCAGCATTGCATTGGGCTGTCATGCGAGAAGATCGGGATGCCTCGTTCACTCGGGTAGACATAGATGCAGAGGAGGACCCAGAAGCACTAGCAAAGTCACTAGCATTGCGTTGGGTTGTCATGCGATCGCGCTGGCTCTTCGTATGCACATAAAATGTTGAAGCGGGGAGTTTTAGACCTTTAGGTCTTAATACCCGACCATCAGGTTGGACTTGGGTGCATAGATCGCACCTGCAATCGAAGCGACGATTAGACAAAGGCATGGTATATTTTGAGAGAGGTGTCATATTGAATAGAAAGGTGGACGTGAAGTTGATTAGGCGCTCATGACGCCTTCCTTTTCCGTCTTCCTTTTCCGTCTTCGAAGCGATTTTAAAGTGAACCATCTTTTAGCTCATTACTTATGACTCTCGTTGCAATTATACCTAATACTTTATTGCTCAATGGTCAATACGTTCACTGTTAAAGTCCGGAAGTTCCAGTGAAATCTCAATTCGAGTCTGCTTCTGCTTTTCCTGAGTTGAGGAATGCAAGAGGGTGTTGTATACATAAGTCGTGAATTCAGTTGTGTGGAACGCCAGTACAGCTTCAGGTCATGTATATCAGGCTTGCCTCATGCTCTCCGTGTGTATGCACAGAATCACATTGAGCTTTCGGACAGATCGGAAACAAAATGGTGCCTCGAACTTGCCATTCTACAGAGCCCATATGTAAGTACTGTATGCTCGTAATTTTGGTACTAAAAGATCGGTCACTTCAGTGTTTTCAACGCTACCCAATCTACATAGTAAATCTATATATCTTTTGTATACAAATTAGATGCTTTGGCATTTCGGTGGCTTCCTTTGGACCTAGTCCTAGCTGCCCCAAACATTCAACAAAGTTGAACAAGGTAGCTGCAGCTAGTAAGGCACCTTCAGCAATCAAGCACTTTCAAGCTTACACAAAGTTTTGTCTCAACCTGACGAAAACAGAAGCCTAATCCATAAACCCATACTGCCGCGCTGACCATTAACGCGTACACTGTGAAGAGAGGGTGGACATGAATGACCTAAATGCTCGCCTTCAGCATGACGAAATGTGCTACCACCACAGTCAGATCACCATAATATGCTCTTTCTCCTCTTTTGTCGATATTATGAGAGATTCGATAGTCATCAAGGCTGCGGGCACAATGTACCACGCGCTGTCCTTATCCGGTCGATAGCAAAAAATTGCGGTTTTGACTATCACTGCCCCCAACCCAGTCAAGAACATGCCACTGACAACAGTGGTGGATGCGTATGACTTGAGGCTACGATAGCTAGCATTAGGGAGAAGTGATACGGTAACTATGTTACTCACAGGTATGCGTGCGGTAAGATCGGCGAACTTGAAGGAAGACATAAAGACAGGTCTTTTCCGGCCATTGGTCATAAAAGCTAGCGATTGATCCCGTGCGAGATGTTGGACTCCCAAGAGCAGGAAACTGAAAGGCTGACACATGGTGTGCCCTCTTTCTGATCATTTGCATTCCAGGACTGAGCCTCGAGGAAGAGCACAATAGTTAGGTGTCACAGCGAATCACGGTCAATGGGTTGGATAGTTTACACCTTGATTTCCCTATTCTACATATATTTCAATTCAAACACGCACTTTATTCCACGAAACGGGGACTTTGCTAGCGATCTTGTGATACTGGTAGCTGGCTCCAAGGCCGGAGTCTTTTCCCCAATTCTTGGATGATCACTGACGGAGAACTCATCGATACGTCTCTTACGATTGTCTCAACCTCCAAGTCGAGTTCATTTCATGTCAGAAGACATACAACAATAAAGACCTCGGTGCATTTATTCAATTTCTGAAATCTTGATGAAGGGACACGTTCCCAAACCGTATTGTCTAAAACGGAATGCTTCTTTGAGAAGAGTACTATATATGTAGAAAATTGTACCATTGATTTGCCATTCCTTGTGTAAGCAATAAAATTTTTTTGTGCATGCTTTGCCAAGCTTCCAGAACAAATTAGAATTTCTGACGGATTCTCCCATCTATCTATGATGGATATGGAGAGCGTTTCTCGAAAGCTACTGGCAAACAATAATTCAATGAAAGGCTCCGAAGTGTGCTGGCCAATAATGGCAGTGCAGACTTCACAGACGTAATAAAAATGCTGATTAGAATGTATTAACAGAATTTAAAAGTTTGGAGCTGCTCTCGACCAATCAGATTCACGAGTCAAATTTTACTAATACATCTCCGACAGCTGTTCCCAAATCTTGATTTGTTTTTAATCAAATACAGTACGCTTTGGCTCAATAATTGCCGCTGGCAAAATCAATGATCGATCTTGTAGGTAACATATGGCATTGAGTACATACATCTTACAGCAGTGGTACAAAGATATTGCTTCGAAGGCTGCATGCGGCATGTCAATGAGAGGAATGAGATTAAGGAGATAATTACCTTGAAATTGGAACTTGAAATTTAGAACATCGCAGTAGTGGTGACAGTAGTTGTCGTAATAGTGGTCTTGGTTGTTGTAGTAGTCATGGTAGTGGTTGTGTTGCGTCCAACTGTCTCAGACTGCGGAGTACCGCGCATCACCTCCGCCAAGATAGAGGATTGGGCGTCTGAGAAGACAGTCAACCCTGCTTTCAAAGAATTGATCAACTCGGATAATGAGTTGAGAGCATCCTGGGGTTAAAATAAGTTCATGTTGCATACTGAAAGGATGATCTTACAGCATGCCCATCCTCTGCGAGACGTTGTGGTCCGCTCGTCCTGGCGCGTTTTGGTAAGGGGTGAACGGGTCTAGGGATGAACGGGTCGAAGGGCCTAGTTACGGACAATGTCTATAATTCCGGTCAGCACAAATGGACAATTTCCCCAAAAATTCGCAAGTACGATGGCTTTTGGGGTAGTGTCCCGACCTCTGGTCTGATCTTGAACTTCGGTACGGTCTGAAGGGGTGTTATCGTGGAATGATTGAGAACAGGTTACGAGAATGAGTAAGAAGGGCTCACCTTGAGAGACGTTACTGTTCAAGGCTTGTTCTGCGGCATTATCTTAGAAGGCTTGAGAACAGACAAATGCATAAAGAGGGCTCACCTTCAGACATGGTGGTGGTCTTTGTTCAAGATGAAAGGTTTCCTGAGTCCTCGTGTGTGTTATGAACGTTCTGAGATCCTACGGCAATTCATTCCGTCCGGATTACCGACTGCTCCCCAAATTCAAACACGGTCTTTCGCCGTTATGAATGATACAATACCGGAAGTGAATGGAATATTTATTAAGTATATTCATGATCATAAAGCGCGAATCGGAACTGTGTTGAAAATAATCCAGTGTTCCCAAGTGTTGAAGAATATAATTTGTCAACTAGTCCGTCGGAATTGCACTGCTGCGGACGTAGGAAACGGAAAAAGAGATCGGTATAGCCCAAGTCAGTTTATCACTATCATCGTCGCTGTCTTGTTCTGCACCTTCAGTGTAAGCTAACAGTGAATCGGTTCCAGAGCCTATCATAAGTCATTGCGGTGATTCACTGCCCTATAACGCGAATAAACATTAAGACTAGGGAAATATGAATCATAAGGCCCAACAAGGGCAAAAGAATGGACAGGAGAACCACACAAGTCACTGCTCCCAGGATTCCAGTGATTTTGACGAACGTAGATGATTGTCGGACCAGCTACAAAGATTTTGAAATGGGTGATTAGACATAATTATAGAGCGACTCACAAGTACGAAACGTCCATCCTCGAACTCAATTCTAAATATTCTTGTGTTTAGGATCGTGAAAGTGAGTGAGAGTAATATTGGCATGGAAGCTCGAGGGTAGGTGAGGATGGGCTCAGTCAGAGTTAGGCCGAATGCCCCTACCCAGCTGAATACTCCAACTAGATAAAGGAAACGCCCTATACTTCCAGGAATACGAAAGGATCTGATATAGTTACAATTTATGTGGATTCTTGCTATGATTATACGCACATATCCACCAAATCCTGCTTCGTCGTCGTGGGCCCGGTTGTAGGCAGCACAATCCGTATTTTCTACATGAGCACCCATATCCTGCCAAATAGTCCGACATTAGTAATGTAATTTTTGACAACTCGGAGTGCACACACTTGCTCGTAGCCTCCGGCTTGTACCCCTATATTGCAACTCTGGTAACATAATTAGAACAATTGCTAACACTGTTACACAATCTTACCGACGGGCTGCTAAGGGATGAAGTGTTCGAGTCGGTCATGAAATCCCAGAGGTAGAGAAAAGACGCCCCGGCATGAGGCCTTTACTTCTTTGTCCGAAGAAAACACATGACCATGCTTGACCATGCTTGCCGGTGTACATCGTTATCCAAATTAATCTCAGAATATAGTTATAATGACCCTCAATACTCATTGATGACTTGTTCGATGGCCAATTACATTCTATATATTGGAGATGTGCATCCATGAGAAATAACTAGTCAGACAGCACCCTTGAGCAACACCTGCACCAATACAACACCAGCCTAATCAACTCTCCATACTTCTGTTGTAATACTGGTAAGAACTTCTAGAATGAGTTGATCGTTAGAGAAGTTTGCTTGAAATTCAGTTTGCGTGTTGGCTATAAAAGCCAACATCCGAATGGCAAATAGCTGAATCATCGTGATCAGTGACCTTTTGGTTGAACATAGGGTCGTAATTTACCTTTTTATTTACCGTATGGATTGAATCGCCCATATATTCGGCCAAGGTTGTGCAGTGGTTTGCGAGAGAATACGCCCCCTAATGCAAAAAAGTTAGTTTTGCGCAACTATGAACAAAAATATCTCACCTCAACCCCTGCAAGGTCTGCAGTCGCACTTAACTCTTGCAGAGATTTGACCAGATCATCAAGTTGGGACTGGATTGAAGAGTTTTTGTGCAGGGCACTCTCAGAAAGTGCCACAACGCGTTTCTGATAGAGGTTAGTGGACATTGTGAAGGTTCAAATGGCGTCAACCAAGGTCCGTTTGCCTTCTTTTAAGACGATCCTAACCACATAGCTGATACTTCTAAGAGACGTGGCATTGGGACTTGGTATCTGCATGATCGTGGGGTTTCCTATGGGCATGCCTGTCAGCTGAAGACAAGATGGACTGAGGAATGTAACGTGTTCCTACCTGTTGGCCTCCATACCATACCTGGTAATCCTAGACGATGTTAATTACCGTGCAACAGATGTTCCTGAAAGAAAGATGTCGAGGATGTCTGTCAAGTGCGAGTCATGTGAAAGAGGTTCTTGCAATCTTTTTTTTTTGAAAAAGAAATCCATCGCCTCGTGAATCCACAGTTGCAATTTTGTACGTTCCACTCTACAGATATATTTTCAGCGTGTCATCGGGGCTCGGTATCTGTGGCGCGTGTCAATTAAAAGAAGATGGACTGCAAGGAGGACGGAATAGGAATGGAGCGCGTGTGACGCATTCCTACGCGCTGTCTTTATGCCTGGTAAGTAAGTAATTTTGGTCAATGCTAATCGCTGCGCAACAGATGTCCCTGGAGAGAATCGGATATTGAGAATAATCATCATGTGGAGAAGGCTCGTGTATTCGCTGCGGCCAATGTGTCAGTTGAGGAAAAGATGGACCAAGGAATCATAGGACATACCTACGCGTCGCCTTTGTCGACCCTGAAGCGCCCAAAAGCCCATTGTTTGACTAAAATGGAATGCTGAGTCATTTGTGACTATGTAATGATTTGAATAACTTTTTTTGGTGTCCGAAAAATGAATTATACGAGTATTCGAATTACGCTGGGTTAATTCCACCGCTTGAGTCTCTGTATAATACTATCTCCAGTCGGCTCAGAAAACCAACCCCGATCATCAAACGGAACATATAGTGCGTGGAAAACTCGAATCCATTCCTGATGGAGTCGTGTCTCTTCTTTGTTCCCTCACACGACTGACATATCATTTCTTATCTCAGATCTGTGCCTGGATGAACTGCTACATCCTAGGAATGGACGCTTTAGCCGCCGGGGAAAATGCTATATCTTTGCATGAGTCGAGTTCATGGGGTTTTGAGGGACGAGATTTCCGAGTCATGCCGTCACTTAACATCAATACTACAATCGGAAATAAAGAGTGACTGCCGTCCAGCGAATCATGTCAAATCGATACTTGAATGAGCTTCTCGTTAATTCTACTCCTGAAGCGCGGTCGTCGGAAATAAGGGCATGTCTCGTTTTCATCCAATCAATGGCGCTTCCGAAAGTACTACATAAATCGAGCATGATAGCGATCATCTAGCTGTTATGCCCGAAAAAAAGGAGTTAATTCGGAAGGTGTATATCTATCCAAGCCAACAACATGTTTAGTCAGTCAATCTCAGCCTGATAGTAATTACAGTATATCTATTCAAGCAAGCTGCGACGTGTTTTAACAGCTGATCTCAGCCTAACATGTGTCTTCAATGGATTACTGGTCGGTTAGATGTAGACTACAACTAGGCTTAAAGCATATGGTCAAAGCGTACGATATGAATATTAATCTTAGATCTGATTGATAGCACATTTTTCCTTGCCGAGATCATTCGATATAGTAATTGGGTCCCAAAGTGTGGCCAGCCTGTTTGAAAAAAAGTGGTGACAGTCAGAACTACCATACCAGAAACCTTTTTGAAACCAAACACAAAACAAACAACGTAATCCATCATCTCCAGAGCCTTGCCCAAAAATGCTCCCCACACGACACTGGCGTTCCACACCTTCCAATGTTCTCCACGAATGCTACTTACCGCGCTCAAGGAGATAAGTTCAAAGGCCCTTTGGGGTTTGTAAACTCCCTTGCTTTCTATTCTAGGGATGCTTCTGAACAAAACAAGCTATCTTCTCACCCCCTGTCAGCTATCGAGAAGTCTGGCGGTGGATTCTCAAACGGGATCGTTTTCATATCATATATCGGAGAATACTATCGTGTCAACTCAACCATTGGGTGACCTTCCGCGGCATTTAAATAAAGAGTCAAACTATTTTGTGATCAACCATGTCGTTTCCTTCAGAGCTAGAATCCTTTCACCATCAGGTCGACGATCTTCACCGCCTCTTCAGTAGAAACTTTGCCAAAGACTTTCTCCCAAAATTAGACTCTGAATCAACAAAGTGCTATAAATTGCGCTTACGATATGCAAAAGATATCTTTTTGAGGCCAATTTTCTCTGGGATCAAGCATGCCTCTGCTGAATCCCTAATCATTCGCGACATATCCAGGATAACCATCGATGTCTTTCTGGCCCGAGAATATCTTCTGCGGGCCTACATCTATGGGCAGACAGGGATTCTCATTGCTGATCCAGGATGCTGGGATCCTATTGATTACCTTGATTACAGTAACCTTGAAACAATTCCCCAGCGATTTTGAAGGCTTTATGAAGTAGGAAAGTTGAGCTGTGAGTAACATAGTTACACTACGTGCATCAGTCTGATTGTACTGCTAATAGGTATACAAGGTGTGGAAGCGGACCCAGACCTTGTAACATATTGTCCTACCCCTCCGTTATTCCGGATGCATCGCCCCTCGATGATAACCCATGTACAAGCAACGGAATTGCTTGCAGAAGTAGATGCTGCTACTGGCGTTCAACAATATTGTAATCACGATTATCCCTATCTTTTCTATGATTTTGACATGGCTATTGATGATGGGGATTATGGACCGGATTATTATCCTCTTGTGGATGAGCGACAAGTGCAGCGTCACTACAGAATGGGTAAGTACTTCCTCCCTTTCAGCAAATGCCACAGCTCATCTGTACCTAGATAATCTGCTTCTACCAGTTCAGTGATGCATAATGCTAGTTCCCGATCTCGCTACATAGTCAAAGTGTGTATGTAATGGCGTAGATTCAATTGTCGTTGTGTGAGAGAGGGCGCGACTGCTGAATTCCTTGACCAGGGAGTTCAGTCTCTGACGAAAATGACGGGTTTTAACCCTCTCATCATAACCAAAGGCAAAAGGTTCTTGAGAACCGTTCGGGTCCATAGCGAAATGAGGTTTGGAAACAACTGGTATCGCCTGTAAGTTGGTTATTGACAAGGTCCGTGAGATTTGACCTTGAACACATCGGAATATCTGACCATTCGAATTTCCCGCATCGGGATAAGTCATGAAACCTCCGGTATTCAGCTTCTGGAATATTCTGCACATGCCTATCGTCTCATGATCACCAGATGAAGCAAACGTCGCAGGCCAAGGATTTTTGACGATGCTGGGTACTTTTTCCTTATTCCAAATTTCAATAATCCCAAATACAACATTTTACAGTATCTATCGATTCGACATTGCACTACGGATTTAATCTCACTATATTTTAGACCTCAATAATTAGACCTTCCGGTGCGGTTTCCTGCGAAATATTACTTCCAACCTCTGATCATACACATGGAGAGCATGAGGCCTGATCTACATACATAAGATTGGCTCTCTGGTGCCTCACACTCCCGATGACCTCCACGAACTCCACATACCACGCTCAAAGCCAAAAAATCAAAGGCCCCTCCGGGTTCATAAATTCCCTTTGTTTTAGCATTGGTGGAAGATATCTTGCTTGCACCAGCGATGATCATCTTCTCACTGTATATGACTGCAAAAACAACCCCAAAACAATTTGGCAACACAAGGGGTCTACTGCATATACGTATGTAGTTTGGAACCGCGACTACGTACTAATCTCTGCCAATACCAGCGGGGAAATTATGACGTTCACACCAATCCAGGTACTTACTCACTATCCTGTTTAGCGCTTCTATGATTCTATCACATCAGGAAAAATGGTCTGGGCCCAGGGCTGACTTTAGGTTGACCCACAATGACCTAAAGAGACTTAAGGGAACCTAAGGATACCTAGGTCTCCTAGGCCACCTAGGTTGCCTAGACTGCCTCAGTTTCTTTGAGGTCACCTAGGTTGCCTAGGATTTAGGGATAAACCTTGGGAATTTGAGGTAATCTGAGTAACCCTGAGTAAACCTGAGTAAACCTGAGCTAACCTGAGGAACCTGAGGAAACCTGAGGTAGCCTAAGGTAGCCTGGGGTAGCCTGGAAGACCCAAGGTTACCAGGGTGACCAGGGTGACCAGGGTAGCCTAGGTTCCCTAGGTCATCATAGGTTTAACCCCTTTTTGCTGATGCACTCTCGCAGTTTCTGGTGAAAATCAGATTGGTGAAAGCTGTACCAACACTCATTCATGATTTTGTTGCCCCCGTCGGCTTTATTTCTCTCAACAGGTCTGGGAACAAGATGCTAGTCTGCGCTGGGGAGATGGTCAACGTGTTGAAATGCGACAAAAGTAAGAGCTCCTTCTGCACAAGACTTCGTGAAACATACCTATACCTATATAGATGATTGGATCTTAAAAGCTCGATTGAGCTGCCCATGCGTGATGTTGAAACCTCGAGGGTTCCAAGAGCCTGCTATTATTGCTACTGGGGCTCACTTTTTAGAGGATGAGTCCTCATGTGTAGTTGCATACTTACACCACGGCCTCTGGTACGTCTTCCTTAAGATGATCCTAGACTGCTCAAAATATTTTCACACAGGAAGTACGAAGTAGAAACAGGTGAAGGTATTTAGTGCTGGGGTCCTGATGAAAAGATGTAGGTTTGCGGCATCTAGTGAAGTTACCTTCCAGTGTTTATCTACCTTTCAGAGGAGCAACTTCGATTTCACCCGATTTTAGCGCTTTAGTGGCCGCCAACATACGATCAGGTTTGGACTGGTACCATCTGCCAACTACTCGTCAGATCTCCAAAGTCAGCACATCTCTAGAAGTCCAGGACAAGAACGCCAATTTCCCGCTACCAGTGCAGTTTATAAACAAAGGTAGGGCAGTATTAATGGGGACAAACAAAGGTAACGCGGTTATCTTCCATTCTGAGCATGGCGGGAGAATGCAAACCTTAGCGCATGGAACCCGTGAGCTGTCTTCTTCTCAGTACTCTCCATGCTCTTATCACACAGCCTTCAGGGAAGACTCGAATCACTGCTCTGGT
The DNA here is from genome assembly GCA_009733575.1 of Gymnopus androsaceus JB14. Lineage (NCBI taxonomy): Eukaryota > Fungi > Basidiomycota > Agaricomycetes > Agaricales > Omphalotaceae > Gymnopus > Gymnopus androsaceus. Next base: position 8,516 of record ML769666.1, on the reverse strand, counting down.
GAGTCTGTCTGTGGACTGTATGAGTGCAGCAGACCCTTGATGGCTGTAGGCCTATGCCAACCGTGACAATCGACCGTCTCTTGTAGCCACTGCCGATTTCACCCCCGGTGGCGGCACAGTAGTCAGGGTTTGGGCGCAAGAGGGAAAGCCAGGAAGATTCGCTTTCGATTTAAGTGAGGTTCTTAAAGCAGCGGTAGGCATATACACCCGTCTGGAAGCTCTGCTAATCTTATACGAACATCATACAGTGGAATATCTGCGTGCTGTGGCCCTTGGCTATTGCTTTCGCTCTCATCACTTTGAATGTTGCATTCATGTTCGCTAGCCTCATATTTTGGATGCTGCCTGGAAATTGGCGGGAGGCTATATATGCCTGGTTTCGGATGATCCAGGTTCAAGCTCAGTTGATGAGCGCTTTAATCATCGGTGAAGAGGAGGATAGAGCAGCGGCGTCTTCCTAGGAGGCATTTAGTACGCCTCAAACCAATTCATATTTATGATTTCACTTGTATTATCGAGTTAGTCAATCATATCAAGATTCAAAAAAAATTACGCTTTGACCTCTCGTAAAGTATCGACGAGAAATTGTTACGAGTCCGGAATGAACGTCAGTCCTGACTCCTGTTTCATATGGAAAGGATTAGAAATCTCCGCCAAATTACGTGTGACTTGCCATGACTATCTCATCTTCCATTGTTCCCGCTATCATCGGTTCTTGTTGTCTGCTCCCCTTCGCGAACGACTCCTTTCCACTTGCTCAGCTTGATTTCACCTTGAACAATGATGCACGTTCAGCTCTTTTTGAGCCTATGGCGTTAGTGACGCTTGTTGCTTTTTGATAACGACTTTTGTCTCAAATTCAGGCTCTTTGCAGACTGACAGCTCTCTTCCCATGTCGCTTTTGAAAGAAGATGAAAACGATAGGATTTCCCGAGTGAAGGGTCCCTCGTGGAACGAGATATCAGAGACGCCAAAACCAAGGGTATCGTCAACTTTCTGTCTTTATCGAGTGCTTTCGCTACTGTTGATGAAGCAGCGTCCAAAGCTGAAGCTTTCAACGGCAAGAATTGTCTAGCGCCATCCAAACACCGGAGGAAGAAGCTCACCAAGAGAGTTCCATCACTGAATAATCATCTCTCGGAGGTACGAGTGTTGTGCATCTCCATCTTTAAACATGTATTGAGCATATGCTGCAACAGATGATGGTTTCTCTCCTGAGATGCCAGACGAGGTCTTCATCAAATCCAGCCCATGAACCAGTCCTCTGTGCTCGTAATTTTGATCTGAACTCTCCGTCTCCTATTGTCTCTCTTCCCTCTCCGCACATGAAAGCCTATAGTTTCCAATCAATTCGCTCGCTTTCGTTCCTGACTCGGAAATCGCCAGGCTCACCCTTGCCAGTGCTTCCTTCTGCTAAGCTCAGTGAACGATTTCATGATGGAGAAACAACGTGTCATTCACACAACCGGCTGGGATTAGGTTTCAGTCTTCCATCTCGAACATGGAAAGGGCTACCAGCCACTCCATGCTGTGGATATCGCACCACCTACGGCTTCAGCTTCCTCTGCCCATGACCCTATATCATCTGAACCCGTAACCACCGCCAAAGAAAATGGCCACCAACAGCTCAGTGGACTAGGTATCGAGCTGCCATTGAATTCAGCTCTCTCCGCTAGTCTGCTAGCCTCTGAAACCACCACTGCCAAACAATGTTCTCTCTCTGGGTTGGTCACGGTCTTCCCTCCACGCATTGGCCTTCTTCACTTGGAGCCGTTCCACCCTCCAAAGCAACAGTTAGACTGATAACTCCGAGCAAGCCAGGCGACGTTGGAGACGTTCCAACATGGGTATCGCCAACCAGTATCATACCGCCAGATGTGTATGTTGCTCGTCAATGAGCTTCTGTCTCTTTTAATCTAGCGAGTCACCCCAGACGTCCATTCGCTAATAAACGGGATCTGTATGCTCTTGAAATACCGCCCACACCATCCCACTACATCCCACGCGAGTTCTTACAATTTTGATGCCATTGCTTCTCCGCACAGCTACTCTTCACGATCAGAGACTGTTGGGATCGTGGTAGGAGTAGGAGGGTTTCCAAGGAACCTCTCTCATCTCTGTCACCATTGTGGTCCCATTGCGGTTCCATATTTATTTTCCCATTCGCATTTACTGCCGCCTCCTACCCTGCTCTTGCGTTGGGTGCTGACTAAATTACTGAAAGTGGTTGATCTGGTAAGCGCTCACCAACTTTTACTAGTGAGCATGTGTCGGGGAAGCTTGGGATGTCAACACGTGGCGCCCTTCACTTTTATTATTTTGACAGAGGTGGATATAAATAACATATACTATAATACAACAAGTATGGTACAATTTTCATTACTTTTGAAAGAACATTGTCCAACGCCCAAATTGCACAAAAAAGGAAATTACGCATCACAAAAACATGAACAATGGATGCATCGAGGAAGGTGGGTTGGCGGAACGCTAGTCACAGACAACACGGAAGGTCACAACCTATGATGGAAGTCATCACGGTGTATACCGGAGACACGTACCAATCCTTCACCCGAAGATAGTCGACAGCTTTATCAGAAGAGGAACAGGAGGAAGATATATATGTGAACAACCTCCTCAGTGACTCGGAAACGAAGATGATCACTTGGAGCTAGCATTCGTGCTAAATAGGATTAGAACTGTTTTCAGTCTAGACATTGTCCTCCGTTTGATTAATGAAAACTCTCATGCTACGAGGATAACGGTACATCATTCCGACTCATCAACGAAATCGCAACTTTTAGACTGTACTACTCTGTATGTATTGTAACAAAATTTGTGACATCGTGGATATCGTGTAATATCGTTCTCGATATCTAGAAGTCGTGGATCTGCGACGTCTCGATGTCCACGATATCGTTACAAATATTCTCGCCAAGGTTTTTAAAAAATACTCACAATTTCTTCAATTTTTATGGGTGCGGAAACGATAAAGAAACTGGGAGAAAAATTTAAACTTTCTCAGTATAACTTCGGTGATCTTATTCTGAGATTGTTTTGAAAAACCTTCACATAATCTGGGCTCGGAAAATCGAAGAAAATAATTACTATCTTTACCGTAACTGTAACCAGGTTATTTTGTCAATACTTCCAATAAACGGCTGGATGAAAAGAAATAGAAATTTTATATTTCTTTCCACTTTCAGCGGCGCGCATACGAAAAAGAAATTGTGCAGGTTTTTAAAAAAGCCTCAGCTTTTTGTCACCTTAATTGGCCAGCGAACAAGTTGTAGAATTACTTTATGACTACAACATATATTCAGGATATCTTCGGCCCGGTTATGGTCTCATCCCCGCAGTGTCATGGGCCTTCTTGGACTGGCTATCTATATAGGAAGTGCCGAAGTGGTTCCGGGCTGCAACAGACAATGTAATCGGTTTTTCTGCTCTTTTACTATGTTAAGTCAGAGTATGGTCTCAGGTTGGATTGTGGTCTTTCTCAATCGATAGCGAAGATTCAGTGTAGTTGTGGACCGATGATGTCGAGGAGGTACATCAACTTTTGGCGTGTAAATGATGTCCGAGTGAAAACCGCATCTTGCTCTAATGTGATTTATGTGCTAATTCTCACACGTCGTCCTGTTTTTTTTGGCCATTGACGTCGGTCACTCAGATTATCCACCTGCTCATGTAGTTCGTTCAGCATCTCATAATGTTCGACTTCGCTGGGTAGACAAAGCTCAAAAGGTCTGGTGCGGGTTTCTTGTCCAAAGTTCGTTTCTAATAACTTCGCGTTTATTAGATTCTGCTGATTTCATCAATTGATTCAACCCGAGTCCGAACGTAGTCGGGCTTCGGGCTAAACTCCTACACACCGTGGCTTTTTTTCTGAATCTCGTCTGTAGAACTATGTCACCAACATATCGAGCGTTCGTGTACGTAGGAGGGTCGGACCATCGGGACTGGTATAAAATCGGTCTGCACTAACGTCTTTTTCGCTAACAATCCACACCCAGCAATAACTAGATCTCTCACAAACACAAACACTTCTTCTCAGAAATGTCTTCCACTATTAACACGATCCTCCCTGCTCTTGGAAAGTCGCAGTTGAATCTACCTGATCTTCTCGACTTCAATCTCGAGCACAACCCTGACTTTCCAGTCTTTACTTATGTCGAGGCCGGTTCTACTAGAACCATAGAAATCAGGATGCTCGAGTATGTTCGTGCAGCTCATCGTATTGGACACGCTATCCGTGGCAATTCTCAGCCCGGCGATGTCATTGCAATTGTCGCCAATATAGATGCTATAGTATATTCTGCTTTAATCGTCGGTATAATGAAGGCCGGCTTAGTGGTAAGTTGCTCGCTGGTATTTTAGAGTCCATGACTGTAAAAATAATCTTCTTATTCAGCCGTTCCCTATTTCCCCGCGGAACTCTCCAACTGCCCTTCTCCATCTCATTCGAAAATCCACAGCGCACAGAATAATCATAACACAAACCACTCTGCAGGGTGTTGTCGATGGTCTCAAAGCAGAACTTGAAATGTTCGATCCAACTTATGCATTGAGCATTGAGGAAGCACCTGCGCTACATGACGTGTATCCCCATCTTGGAAAAGAGACCGCAGAGGACCCCTTTACTCCCATGAGCTCAACATTTTCGCCCAAGGATTTAGACAAGGGCATTTATCTCCACTCCTCAGGATCGACTGGACTCCCAAAGCCGATATTATTTACTCACCAAATAATCAAAGATAACGCCTCCTTGTGTGAGTGATTCTAATCTCTATTTCCTTCATGCGCTAATTAATATCTTGAAGTGTTCATATCTCAACTGCGCGAAGCTATATCTGAAAAACCCTTAATGGGTGCTCTAGGTCTTCCGACGTTCCACATGATGGGCTTCTGTTACCAAGTACTCCTGCCTCTGTACGGGCTTATCACGACTGCAGTGTTTGGACCCACTGTGACAAAGCCAGACGCTGTACCGATCTTGGGAACAGCGGAGAATGCTCTAGAAGCTGCTAAAATCCTGAAACCTACATGTATGTTGGCAGTCCCGACATTTTTCCATACTTGGTCACAGTCCGACGACGCTGTAGAATTTTTGCGAACTCTTCCCTTCATGGTTGCTCCTTCATATCTCTTTATCATCAATCTTTTCTGACACCGCTTCCCGTTTCTAGACTTACGGTGGAGGACCTCTTTCCCCCAAAATTGCCGAATCTCTCATCTCCCGAGGTGTCACTGTTACTTCTGGATACGGTGGGACAGAATTTGGCGTTGTTACCGAATTACGATTAGATACCAAGACATGGCAATACTTCAAGTTCCAAAAGGGAACCAACATCCGATGGGTAGCTCAAGGAGATGGGACATTCGAGGCTCAATTTTTGGTACGCCTTTGGAGTGATACGCTTGATTCTTCTACTCACCGTATTATCCTCGACAGACTTCTGAGACACACCATGTCGCTGTCGAGAATCTCCCGGACGTCTCCGGTTATTCAACCTCAGACTTGTTCGAGCCTCATCCGACCATTCCCAACCTCTGGAAAATGTGAGCCCTTATGCTTTTCCTACACTCCGCCTGTTCCTTAATTTTTTGCAGCGTTGGTCGAATCGACGACGTGATTATCCACTCGAGCGGTGAAAAAACCGTTCCCGCACCAATGGAGGCCATCATCTCAGCTAATCCCATGTAAGAGTTTACTTGCTCACAAAACTATCCTTCTCATCCTAGAGTTATTTTTATAGGATTAGCGCAGTAATCATGTTCGGAAGGCAGCGAGACCAGCCAGGAATTCTACTTGAACCTTTGCCAGCATATGAAGTCGATATAAACGATGACGTGCAAATCACGAAATTCAGGAATCTGATCTGGTGAGCAAACTTGGTTACATTGTATCGACTCTACCTTAACGCGATCTCTGTCTCAACAGGCCCACAGTCGAAGAGGCCAATAAAGTTGCACCTGCGTTCAGTAGAGTCTTCAAGGAGATGATCCTTGTTGTTGATCCTGAAAAGCCTCTTCCTCGTGTAGGAAAAGGTACTATGGCTAGAAAAGCAGCCCTGACGCTGTATGGCTCTGAAATTGACAAGTTGTAAGTCGAATGCACATTGCATCTGTCAAATTGATTCTCATTCCGCTGTTCCTTGTACAGGTACGAAACTGTCGAATCAAACTCTGGAGGCGATTCTGTCGAGCCCCCTAAAAGCTGGGAAGTAGCGGATCTCCAGCCCTGGCTTATTGGTCAAATCTCGGACATACTCTCAACGGAAGCTCCCGGTATCACTGAAGATCTATTTGAGCATGGCTTCGATAGGTATGCTTTTTGAGCCGTTAATGTTGACTACCGCACTAATTATCACCCACAGTCTCTCTGCTACGATCCTTCGTCTTCGTCTGGTCGGCGCTCTTCGGAAGTCAGGCAACGCTACCCTTGCAGCTACAATCACTCAAGGCATCGTCTACAGCTATCCCACAATTGGAACGCTTGCAGACGTCCTTGCGAAACTAGCCGATGGATCTACCAGCGCTCTGAATGTGTCAAAGACACACGAAGAATCTATGGAAGAGATGATCTCCAAGTACTCGCAAGGTTTAGACGCTTCTCTTCCAGACCCCATCCAAATAGATCCGACGCAGCAATACGTTCTGCTAACAGGCTCTACCGGGAATTTGGGAGCTCAGCTGCTAAAGTCGTTGCTGTTGAACGACTCCGTAACCCGCGTGTATACTCTCAATCGACCCTCTAACAAAGCAACAATGTACGAGAGACATCGCGCTCGGTTCCAGGACAAGGCTCTCGATGTATCTCTTTTGTCATCCCCCAAGTTGGTATATCTAGCTGGCGAAACCTCACATGAAGATCTTGGATTGCCTGAGGACACTTTGAAGGAGGTAAGCACCATTTACGATTATACTTACATCATTCTAATCAATTTCACAGCTCCGCCAAAACTTGACTATGATTATTCACAATGCTTGGAGACTTGATTTCAACCTCTCGCTAGCATCGTTCGAATCGCATGTCAAAGGTTCACGGGTTTTAATGGATCTTGCTCGGTCTAGCCGTCATTCCTCCTCTATCCGATTCTTGTTCACTTCATCGATTGGGTCAACTCAGTCGTGGGATGCCAAAACCCAAGGGCCATACCCCGAGGAAGTTGTCATGGACGCAAAATACGCGGTTGGGGGAGGCTACGGCGAGAGTAAATATGTTACTGAACGGGTACGTGTATTTTCTAGAGCCTATGATAGGATGTCCCTGACCGATTTGTATAGATACTGGCGAAGAGTGGACTCGAAGCGACATCGTTCCGTATCGGTCAAGTTACTGGCGGGGCCCAAAATGGTGCTTGGGCAACGAGTGACTGGGTTCCAATCATTGTCCGATCTAGCATCAACATTGGTATGCTTCCGGATGCTTTTGGGGTACGTCCACATCTTTCTTCGACTCCGGATCTACTGCGAAATACTTACTATCTGCAAAAGGTTGTGTCATGGATAACAATGGACGCAGTGTGCAGTGCTTTGCTCGATGTTGGGTTCCATCACGAGCGAATGCCCATAGCTGTGAACGTTGTACACCCAAAACCGGTATCCTGGACTTCTGTGGTCGAGAGCATTAGAAATGCTCTCATTCAGGAGAAGCGCCTTTCTTCCGACTCGCTCCCACTTGTACCATATCACGATTGGGTCGACGCTGTAGAGCAGCGTGCAAGACATCCCACAGAGAAGGATACACAAAACATTGTGAGTGTAACATTTTTGGGGAATATAGGATATCCTCAATCTTCCTTTTTTTAAGCCTGCTGTGAAGCTACTCGATTTCTACCGGCTTCAATCCAATGTAGACGATGCCCTCAGAAATTCCGGACAAAGCACTTTCGAAAGTGCGGGTCTAACGCCGTTACGAACAACGAATGTTGAGAGGTTGAGCGAAAGTATGAGAGCTCTCCGGCCTCTCGATGATACGATCGTGCAGAAATGGGTTAGATATTGGATAGATGCAGGTTTCTGAATTATTCGAATTATATAAGTACCACTATTAGTCTTTGATATAATAATAATGTTATTGAAGTATCGCTCGGCATTTTTCCTTTTCTTTTCGCACCACCATGGTAAATTTACTGCTTAATGAACTCGTTGATTGCTCTCGAAAACCTCTACTCTACTCTTTACAACTCTCGATAAAGTCTCAGGCAACTCTCCGTCCTTGATCAAATTTCACAAACATTCCCTCTTCATCCTGGCACCCTCATCGGATAACAGGGCATTCGCTTTGTGTACTGGAGTGTACACTATGTAAGTTGATCTTAAGATGGTCTCCCGAGTCCGATGGTTGCTGTCCGCCTCCTGCATTTGAGGAACGAGATGTATGAGACGCATGAGAATATTTAGGTAGCCATGGATATCGCAAAACGCTGCATGGATGAAGTGGTTGAGTACTGGGAAGGGTAGAGAAAATGCTGAGATGGTCATTTGGCGAGGAGTAATGTGAACGTTGAGCT
>ML769665.1:0-88355 GCA_009733575.1 Gymnopus androsaceus JB14 | reverse complement strand
AGCTTCAGCGGTCTGGCGTTTCCGTTCCGAAAGGTCTAGCTCTGTTTCTTTGCTAGAATTTTCTTCCTCACTAATATCTTCATCGGCCTCGACAGATACGAACGCGCGGACCTTGGAATAGCGGAAGTATCAGTGGGGCCCATACGTAGGTTGTTTTTACATACCAAATCGGCCTTTTGGGATTGCGAATACCCTGCCATGAACCTGAAATAGCTAAAGAGTGTTGGTCAGCTAAATGTTCTCCAGAACGCCTCCTGCCTCATTCAATGGGGCGACACATAGTTTCTCCGTCTTTTTTTCACATTTTTTACGTTTATTTCACTTCTTATGCATTTTATGGCCTTGAGCCGTTCTTAAGCGTATTTCAACGATACATTATAGCTACGACTATGGTATAATGATAAATGACGAACGATAGAGCACTTACTGGATGTACTGGCAGCGTACGTGGAAGTTCAGGAGAAACTGAAAAAAGGTGACGTAACGTCACAGAGTCAGCGATACTCCGAGCGCCCAACAACTTGGTTACATAAGTTGAGCGCTCGGAGTATCGCTGACTCTGTGGTATTATGTAACTCTTTTCCATCTCTTCCCCGAACTCTCACCATCGACTGCTGTCCTTCGTAATGGCGGACTTTCATTCAGCCGGAGTGAGTATTCCTCTTCGTTTGTATTTCTACTAGTAGTAGCGTAGTGTAAAACATTTAAATAAAGTAAGAAACATATTTAAGTGGCTCAAGGCCATAAGAAAACGAGAAAAAAATGCAGCGAGTTTGCATTACACTTTGCTGTGACGCAATTTAGCTCAGCTTTTTCGCGCACAGCATCCAAATTTTTTGTTCTGGAATTGGTATACAATAAGAGTATTGCTGAATGGACTTTTTATTTTATTGTTGTAGATTCTCATGCCCAGTGGCCACGACCATCAATAGCAAACAATGAACATGTCCAGGTCTTGCGTGAGCTTTATTTCTACGCATCTGGTGACTTTTTACTCAATTATCTAGCCCGAAATTTGACTATTCACCCAAACCTTACCTGACATGCACAACACACGCCAGAACCGCACCTATACTCGTTGACTTCGTTCTGCTGGTACTGCCGATGACATTAGTCTATCTAATGTCAATGGTGGCACCAAAGCAGCCAAAAAAGGGAAACCTCTGAAGAAAACCGCTCCCGGTGGCTCCAAATCTAAGCCTAAAGGAACCAGTAAAGCGCAGAAGGCCAATGTATGTATTCTCTAATCGATTTCATATTGCACTGTATTTAACGGTCTTTTTACAAGGTGCCACAGGAAGACTCTGCCAGTCGACCTCCATCCCAAGCCCAAGTTATTCACCCAGCTCCTGCACCTCCATCTCCCACCCGCGAGGAATCTCCTCCTGCAGTTTCATCTGCCACCCCCGAGAAAGTTCAATCTCCTCCTGCACCTCTGTCTGCCACCTACGAGAAAGTGCAATCTCCTCCTGCGACTCTGTCTCCCACCCCCAACCAAGGCCAACTAAACAATTTTCCTCCTCAGATTAATCAATCCATTGACGAACAAGATCAGGAGGAGGTTGAGCGATGTGAAGTGGCTCGACTTGCAGCACTTCAGACTCGCAAGGCTCTGCAGGAACGCATCGGGTTTGCAGATACAGTTACTCGGATCGGCGGAGAGTATATCCACAAAGCCAGAGCCACTTGTCCCAGAGCCTCCATGGTCATCAAACGAAAGTTCTGGTGGGACGTTGAAGTAATAGCTCATCTCACTGAAGACGACGATACAGTGGGTGGTCTTGAGGTTGTGACTGCTTATTACAAGGAAAACGCGCCGCCAGAACTGGAGTTTGGGAATTTCAAATTCGCGATGTGGGCTTACATGGCGGATGCGGAGGGCTACAAGGCTGTAGAGCAACACACTGTTGAGCTTCTCCGGACTCTTGTGATGCCCCACGCACGCCATATGGATTCAGAAGTATATTACGAGCGATTCGGCGAGCTCTTTAGACTGGATTCGCCCGTTCTTGACCCCAAGGACTGTGTGGACGACAGGGCAGAGCTGTCAAAATTTTTAGAGCATCAGCAAGCGTCGCTTGAATGCCAACTTAAAAATAAGCCTGCTATTCTACAGTTTCTCGACGAGTGCGCCAAACATGATTGTCAGAACCGTCTCGAGCAACAGCATCTTGATCAGAAACATCTCAAGCTCGAGCGAGGCCTTGAGGCAACAATTCCTGAGCAAGCATATCGTATTGTGCTGCAGGAAGAAGAGGAATGCGTGGAGCAGAAACATCTGGAGCAGGAGCGCCTGGAATGGAAGCGCATCGAGCAGGAATGTTGTCGTCAGGAGGAACGGGAGCAGGAGCGTCCTGAGTTTGATTGTCATCTACGGAGTCGTTGACAGCGGGAGCGAGAGCAGGACGAACCTGAGGAGTTGGGATCTGAAGGACAGGAAGTAGATCAGGACTCCATTTACAGTTCTAAGCTCAACAGCGTGGGCGACCTGACTCACAGCAATGAGGAAGATATACCTATTCGTCATTGGTCTTCGAGACATCCCCGTCGTTCGAAGGGCTCACTCGAGGTGGATTCCAACGATGCCAATAGTACTCTTTTTGACGGCAACAAAGATGAGGAAAATAGACCTCTCCGTTGTTTGAAGCGTTGCCGTTCTACGGATAACTCATCCGACCAAGAACCCAATGTAGGACATCAGGCCAAGACCAAAGTAAAGCCAAAGCCAAGGGGAAAGGCCAAGGGGCAGAGTAAAGCCACTGCCACTGGGTCAGTATTTCGCAGCTGTAAAAGGTATGGATAAATAAAATACTTTTCTGTAGATTTTTCCGGATTTTTTCCCAAGGAAAAAGACCAAGTTTTGCAGTGGAGAAAGATCTGGGAAAAAATCGTATTCCCGGCGTCTATTTCGGCCGAAAAATTACGTGTGAAATCGTGTAATTTTCCTTGGATTTGTCATTATTTTTCCGATATTTATATATGTTGTTTTTCCAAGATCATATTCTTTGTTCTACTGCTGACAAAGAAAGACTTCCTCTGTTTCTTTGACGACCGTAAAATCTTTCCTTTTACGGCGGTCCGGGGAGATCCGAGTGGCCTGGGGCGGCCCGCCGTAAAAGGAAAGATTTCACGGTCGCCAAAGCAACAGAGGAAGTTCTTCTTAACTCATCCGACCAAGAACCTGACGTAGGACAACAGGCTAAAGTGAAGCCAAGGCCAAGGGGGAAGTCCCAGGGGAAGCGGCCCTCTGAATGGAGAGGTATCTGAGCATCTGACAGGTCAGTGGAAGACAATGCAGATGATGACAAAGAAATTCCTTCCAATGACCCTTTGATGGCAAAAGGCCCTCTTCCCAAGTCCGTCAAGAATGAGATTGATACTGCGCATGCCAAATTCAAGGCTGAGATTGCTGTGATCGCTCACAAATCTGGACGCAAGTTACAGAGCTGCTACAACTACCTTGACGCCAACAATCAGGTACCCAGGGCCACCAACTGCTTCAATATCTTTCAAATTTGGTACGGAGTTCACAGCGAGAAATGTCGTAAGCCTGGTGGTATGTTTATTTTTTTTCTTTCTTCTACGTCAAGTTTATCCATTAAATTTTGTAGTTACTGCTTCCGAGTGGACAAAGATTGTAACGAAGGAATATTACGCCTTCCTACGAAACAATCTGTCCGAGGGCGAGTTCCACGACAATGAAGCTCGCCAACATGTTCTCAAGGAACAATTCGAGTGGTACGAGACTAACATGGAGAACTTCATTGAGGCGAAGAAGAAGAAGGGAAAGATGTCAAATTTGTTGCAGAAAATCATGCGCCCGTTCATCGCCCTGGTATGTATTAGCCATTCTCATCGTTTCCGCTTCCTGGACTCATGGGTTGGAACCTACAGGCTGAAAAGATTCATATCAAGACAGGCTATCATATTGGTGGGTATGCGATTCATGAAGACCACGAACCTCTCACCTGGGTCGCGATGACGGATCTCCAAAAGATTCGAGAAACTAGAGGGACGCAAATGCATGCCCAGGCTGCAGACTTGCGTGCTTTAGTTCGGTAAGTGACAGTGCATTCTTATTTTCTCTGGGACATGGGCACTGATTATGCATGACCTAGAACCCAACAAATGAAAGCTCGGGAAATTGATGCTGATCTCGACAAGCTGGCTGGGTTTCTTTGCAAGACTTCTGGCAATGAACATGTCAGGACTTGGCTCATTTCTCATCCGCTATCCACCCGCTGATGTTTCCCACGCTTCCTGACCGTCCGCGGATACTTCCCGCACTCATTACCTACATTGCGGGCGCTTTCCATGCTTATTTACCATTTATCCTGCCTGCCGGGCACTTTCTACATGTGATTACCACTTATCCTGCCTCCCGGGTGCCTCCCGCACTTGATAACCATCCATCAAGCCCTCCCGACGAGTTACACAGCCACCCTACAGTATATAAGTAGACACCCCGAGTCCATGTACCCTAGTCTGTTATTACCATTGTTACCGAATCGATCCTGTTTTGCTTCTGTCTCTGTCTCTGTCTCTCTATTTCTATCTGTTCTAACCAGCTGTGCCTTCCGAGCTCCGTTCAAAGGCCCACTGTCATCTGCATTGACTGCGAGGCTCTGTCCGTAGATACCAAATCTACGTCCAGAGCTCACTGTCTTCTATTCCTGTTTATGACTTTACGACCAAAGCTCCCCAGGAGCTTCCTATTTGGGTTTTGCTACCTCTAGAACCTCTGGAACCGTCCGCTCTCACTCAGTTCCTCCCGCTCCCACGCTATTTCCGTCCGCTCTCACGCTACTCCGTCCGCTCTCACACTATTCCCATCCGCTTTCACCCTATTCCATCTATTCCCACGCTATTTCCGTCCGCTTTTGCACTATTCCATCCGCTCCCACGCTATTTCCGCCCGCTTTCACCCTAGTTCACCCGCTCTCACGCTATTTCCATCTGCATTTGCTGTATTCCATCCGCATTATCCATATTTGGACTTATTACACCCTTTTGGACCACCCCTTCACATATTCCATCCACTCCCACTCATTTCTGGTCATTGGACCACAATACCACCCGCTTCCTCCTGATTACGTCAGCGGGTGGCCTGTACACTGTTCCTTGCACCTCTGAGGCTTGTACTGTTCCGTACAACACTCATACTACTGTCCAGACCCACCTTACGGCACGGTTACCCTGGGTGGTCGCATTTGGTCTCCACCTGCATTTAGGTGTGAGACATTTGGGATACGTTGGTTCGAGATCCATTTCGTGCACCGGGTCTCACAGAACGCAACCACTTGCGTATGCTTTTACCGAAGATCATCCTATTTGACGCAAGTAAGATATTTTATTTTGGCTTGATTCACGGTGACTGACTTAACTGGATAGAACGACTCGTTGGCAACAACGGTGATTGCAGGGATCCCAACAAGCTTCAACTGACTCAATTCGTGGAGAATGCGTGGGAGTTCCATGTCCGTATTGTCAATTGGCCTGTGGGCGTTCCCTTCATCAAGTGTGGAGTCATGTCCAAGAAAGGGTTTCGACAAGGGTTCAACATGGTCCATGCTATCAGCTCGGCCGAACTCAGCGCTATTTGCAAAACTTGAGTGGCGTTACTTATTGCTCAGCCGGAAGGCAAGGACATTGAGGATCCTGGTGACTGCGTGGAGATGGTATCCTGGGACAAAGGTCAGTTTCCTTCGACATAAATAAATTGCATATCTCAAGTCATTACAGAGGAGATCGATTTACCCATTGAGGATCAGCACAACATAGCCGTGGTGACTGACACCAAGGGGAATGTAGTTGTTTCAGTTTCTAACTCGCCAACATACCAAGCAGCAATGGGAATAGAAGATCAGGAGGAAGAAGAAGAAGATCAGGGAGACAAAGATCCGACATTGTGGGCTGATAGCACTCCACCTTGTCCGACCCGCCAACCAGTTTCGCGTGGACGTTCTCCAATTCCCGACTCACGTCCAGGTCCCCGTACGCGCACTCCATCTCGTCCAACCCGCCGACCAGTTTGGTCTGTGAGACATGGACGTTCTCCCATTCCCGACTCACATCCAGGTCCCCGTCCACGTCCGGTAGTAGCTTCTCGGGCTCCACCTTCAACCCGAACCGTTTCCCCAGCGAGACCAGCAGCAGCAGGACCTTCATGCACATCTCAGACTCGATCTGTTTCCCCAGCAAGACCACCTCCTCCAAGAGCTTCGCGCACATCTCATCCTCCAAGCAGACAGTCTGCTGCTTCACAAGCTTCTCAACCGCTGAGAGACGAAAGAGAAAGTGTTCATGGAACTCGCAGGCCACTTTCACCTGTTGGGGAGGAATCGGAGCGGCCGACGAAACAACTCAAGCAGTCAAGTGTCCCAAAGCACCACAATGCCTTGCACGATGCCCTGAAGAAGAAGCTGGGAACGCGGAAATAAACTTGACGTTTTATTGACCATCTTATCTTGTTTAGTGGCTGACTGTATTGTCTTCGCTAGAATGTGTTTTGATTTTTGCTTGCTGTTGTAAACAAATGCTTATGTTATTTTGTCATTGTGTACACTGTAGTTGTATAGCTAACTGGTTTCTTGGTCTAATGTTCTCAGTTTACATGATTAAATTGTTCGCTTATGATATCTTTGTTGTATTCTGCTTATGTGTTATATGCCTAACATGTTATGCCGTTTATGTAGAAGTCAATGAATAGGTTCTATGTTTTGATTCCTTTGAAGTTAGCTACATATTGGGAATCCCACATACTTAATTGGGTGGATATCCAGTTACCTTGTTACCTGGGAATCCCACATACTCAATTGAGTGGGATATCCAGCTACCGTGTTACCTGGGAATCCCACATACTCAGGTGGGTGGGATATCCAGTTACCTTGCTACCTGGGAATCCCACATACTCAGGTGGGTGGGATATCCAATTACTAGCCTACTTGGCAATCTTAACTTTGCTACTGAGGAGTGGGATATCTGTTGTATGTATGTAAGTCCATGCTAAGTTGAACATTGCAATAATAAGACATAATAGTGAGGGGTTATTAAAGTAAATAAGATGTTTTTGTTCATATAAAGGGAGTAATATATCTAGTATAATTGAAAAATGAATGGTATGTAGTAGCATTTAACAACAGATGAAGGATATTCAAGGATTGGGATATTATATGCTGATGTAACAGTGCATCAAGAGACCTACTAATTGCAGGTAGGTAGGTAGATATGAATCTACACAAGACAAGCAGGTAGAGCAGCTTCCTGAAGGAAGACCATGGATATCCCATGGATGTCCCATGGGTCTCCCATGCCAGGACCCCGGACACTTGGGTGATCCCAGATGGGATATCCCGGGGATTTGACCCCTCTTAGGGCCAATGAGCATAAAGCTCTTCTTTTTTTGGCCATGAGTCTAGATTGAACCTCCGGAAGCCAAGAAGGCGGACACTGGATGCTAGATGTGGTTTGTCATCGAATATTGCAATAAGCTGCTCTGTTTTCTTTTGTAGAGATCTCATCAAACAGCCATCCAGCTTGATCTTTGCAAAAATACAATGCTGAGAAGAGACAACCCAAGCTTGACCCAAGCCTTTTCAACAAGAGAATAGTTTGAGAGAGTATTTTTATTGGAAGAGAGGTTGTCGAGGATACAATCTATGAGCTTGTTGGGCTGTGGCATGATCATGATGGTCGCAAGCAGGAATGGTTTAGGTGCTTGAAGTTGGTAGAGAGCCCTTTGGCCTGGCCTAAAGCAGTCCCCTAAGATTTGAGTAATCTGGTCCAGTTATACTTAAACATCCAAGAACATGCCCAATGAATATTAAACATATTTAAACATCTCAACTACTACTAGCCACTGCCCTTTTTGTTTAAACAATTTTAAACAACTGTGTTGTCACATGATATAGTGAGCATGTGACCATGGGAAACATAGATAAGATTAGTTATCACATGACATAGCATCATGGTAAGCATGTGATGATGAAAGTTAGGGTTAGGTTTAGCATCAGCTAACCCTGACCTGGTCAGCACATGACTGTGGGAAAGTTAAGGGTAGGGTTAGCATTAGCTAACCCTAGCCTGGTCAACATATGAGATTAAGTAGGTGGGGTTAGGAGTTAGGGGTTAGGTGGTTAGGGTTAGGGATAAGGATGTGGGGGCTTGCCCCCACTGTTTAAATATAGGAGAGACATCATACAGGGCTAGGGTTAAGCCACTTTGCTTAAGTAAGCATATAGTTGGCTATAGATCAA
This sequence comes from Gymnopus androsaceus JB14, assembly GCA_009733575.1. Taxonomy (NCBI): domain Eukaryota; kingdom Fungi; phylum Basidiomycota; class Agaricomycetes; order Agaricales; family Omphalotaceae; genus Gymnopus; species Gymnopus androsaceus. Next base: position 80,100 of record ML769665.1, on the reverse strand, counting down.
CGAACTGGGGCAGGAGGGGGGTGTCAGTTTTTTCCCACGATGCCTCGCTCAGGCTGTACGGAAATCATTATTTTGGCCCAGTGTGGTTGTTTAACCTTGTTTAATTCATGTTGGATGGAGTCTCATTTGTTTAGACAAAACTGGCACTTTTATAGAGATTTGCCTAAGATGTTGGTATAATTACTAGAAATACAAGGATTCTAGAGTTTATTCTGACATCTTCTAGAAGGTGGGTCACCAAACTACTTTTCATCTATTCATTGTCCCATAAAGAAAGCCATGTAAACTGTAGTGTTGTGGGAGATTGCACCAATGACCAGCTTCAAGATGCATCATGCAAGGAAGGAGTATCCCATGTCCATTCAGACTCCCAGTCATTATAAAGTAGAATATCTGTATGTATGTCACACTACACCCATTCATTCCCATTCCATTTTTACACAACTTCTAATCTGTTCTGCGCCTCGCCGCTCGTGTCAACTTTTTACTTCGAAAGATCCCTAGCGAAATGGAAAAAGTCAACGCTTGAAGCGTTAACGCCGTATTTACAAAGCTAAAAAAAGAAATAACATAACATCAGTAAACCTCAAGCAATCCAAATCGTCCTCACTCACAAAATGCGATGCAACCCAACTAGAGAACAACGCCCTCTGATACGCCTCCGGCAACCGCTTCAACAATGTCTCCAACCCAATCTTCTCAACCAACGTCTTGGGTATCGCCCTCCTCATCACCCCATTCCTACTCGGAACATCCTCAAACAAATCCGAACTCTCCAATTCAGCCTGGAGGTTATTCAACGTCGACGACAGCTCATCCGAGATGGTGGTGCGCGGTTTCGCTCCCTGCAGACGCGTATGCACTTTCCACAGGCAGTGGAATTCGGCAGCAGCGTTTTGGGTGATCTTTGCTTGGATATCCTTGACATAATTCTGGTAGAATTCGGAAGGTTTGCCGTCTTTGAAGAACATCAAGTCGACGGATTCTTCCATTGAGAGAGTGAGAACGGCTAGGACTTCCAAGGAGGAACTCGTTACACCACCTGGACGAACGCACATGAATAATTTTTCGCAACTTGAGAGGAGAAACACTAACCCTTGTTGGTACTCGAATCTTTGAACACAACCACTTTACGCTTTTCGAGGAACAAACGCGCTTGTTGTGTGAGGAACAGGTTTGCGCCTTCTACGATATAGTTGAAGTGGGGTTTCCCCTCGCTGTCGAAGAGCGCAGCCATGTTCGAGATGTTGATGGCTTCCGGTCTGAATAATAGTAATGATTAGGCGGTTGGATGAACATTGAATAATGACATACCGTCCACCACAAGGCACAAACAAGTCGGCTTTAAACCTCAAATGAGCTCCATTCCGGAAATCAGTTCCGTCGAGAACGATTTCGCCCGCTACCCATAGTATATCAGCCTTTGCTCCTAAAAAGAAAAAAATACTTGAACAACGTACAAGGCAATTTGACATCCTGCTCCTCAACCTTCACCAAATACCCATCCTTGCTCAACTTCGTCCTATCAAAGTTCGCCACGGTCAAACGCTTTTTCGCCAGACGAACGAGTTCTTCGCGATCGAGCCCAGTGGGGTCGGCAAGGACACCACTTCCATCGATGATTGCGACGGTTTTGTCGGAGCTAAGTAGGATTCCGTCTACAAGAGATAAATGATAGCTCGGGGTAACAAGCCAAGGAAGAACGTATACTCACTCGATCCAAGATCCCCATCCGGTCCTCCCGTCTGTACTTCTGTAATCTCCTTCTCCTTCAAACCCAACTGTTTATAAATACCCAACACATACCGCCTTACTCAGCGAAGTCATACCATACATGTCATTGTGGGACTCCACTGAGTGTCTCGGCACTCTTTCCAGTGGTGAAGGACTTCCCCCATGTTTCGGTCGCGGGTGTGGAGTGCAGTCCAGTCCGTCATATCCGCTGTATCCTCTACACAACGGACCATAAATGAACACTTGGAAGGGAAGAGAGAAGTATCAACGAACCATCAGGACCAAAGAACAACAACTCGGGCATTTTGTACAAGTCGACCAGCGTCTTCTTGATTCCAGGTGTTTAACTTGGGATCAGCATGTCGACGATTGCCTATGATTACGAGATTAGTGAGTGGGAGCACATATAGATAGTGAGCGCACGTACATCAACCTATTTCTCAAAACACAACCTCGGCGTAGCCCTAATCGAACGTACCCTTGGCACCTCCCTCGAGAATATCCTTATTCTTCAACGACTGGGTCGAAGCCAAGTTGTAATTTTCATCAAACCTAAACGCGTTATCGTCAGTGTATGTACATCCAAAAAGGAAGAGAGAGACACCTACAACATCCTCTGATTAATCGAATACATCTCCTTATTCCTACGCATCACAATCCTGATCCCTCCCCTCGCCACATCCCTAACCTATTCCCTAATAACGAAAAACATCGTAAATGGCTTCTTTGGATACTCGACCTCGGGTAAAAACCCTGATACAAGTGGAAAGACAAGGCGACCTTTGTAGGTTGGTAGAAATTGGTTTTGAGGATATGCTTGTTGAAGACTAGGAAGAATTCGAGGACTTGGAGGGAGTGTTTGTTGGGAACCGTGCGGCGGATTTTGTCGTAGAGCTCCTCGTCGGAGAGGGGTTGGATGGTTTGGAGGCATTGATAGCCACAGTCTATAACGATACAACCTTGTCAGCACAGCGATATGCAAAGAAAAGAGAGGGTATTCTTACGAGCGTACGTAGCCTACTGGACAGCATGCGTACCTGGAGCCTTTGGGAGGAGAAGAACGGGTTTTCGGGAAGACAGTACAGAAGCGAAGCCTCCTTCATAACCTGGAAGATGGAGTGTTCGATCGGCGGGGCGTTGGAGTTTGGAACAGGGTTGAGGTACAAGGAGATGATGGTGATGCCGTTAGAGAACTGTTCCACGTATTTGCGCGCAGAATAGAGAGAGTAAAAGTGGTAGAGATTGGAGAGGGCACTATTATAGAGGTTAGTAGATGAAGGTAGGTGGATGATGACGCGTACCTAAAGAAGGCGGTAGTCCCGCTCATCTTGTATCCGATAACAAGATGTCTCTCTCAAGCCCTCGACTTTGAAAACCTCCATGACGGGACCGTACCGTTGCTCAACGCTCCACATGATCTAGAATTTGGATGAGTTGCTGAACGAGCTAGCGAACGATGCTCTTTCATACCTTTTCTCGCTGGCCTTTTCCAAGAATGACTTGTCAGACACGCCCCTGCCCTCTGCGTCCTTTGTGGCAGGCGTGTCTGGAAAGACACACTTGTTGACGAGATAGCATCTGAGCTGCTGAGAAGCAGTCGCGGAGATGGACCCAGTGGCACAGAAGTCTCGAGTCTGCTTGGGCTTTGAGCTGTCGAGGAGCAACGTGTCGATTCTAGATTCAAGTTGAGGAACGTTGGAAATGCCGTACAGAACGTGGGCTCACCTCGACTCGCACGTAGCGCCAGGGCCCTCGGTCGTAGTAATACCAGGGGGACTAGTATGAATAGAAGTCGCGCCATTCTCATTCTCGTCAATCTTCTCGAGATCAACGACGAGCTTGCTCGGATCATGCTTCGTGTACGCGAGCACTTTGGCGCAATGATGTGGTCACAGATAACTGCTATAAGTGTCGTCAATGCCGAGATTCGTGTAAAACCAGATAATCGATAAAGCCCTACAAAATACAGTAAATCTCAATCGGTATTAGATCCAGTTCTACTACTCACTTTTGCTGCTAATTCCTGTTGAACAAGACCTCACTTTGAGATCTTGACTTGATTGAGCAAGCCATCAGTGTTGTTTCTAGCCACCTAGAGCCTAGCACAGAAAGATGCAAGTTTCCTCTGCAGCGGTTTTTTTTGGCTTTGTTGGTCGAGAGTATGATCAGAGCGCTTATTCAGAGCGCTTACTTAATTTAATAAGCGCTCTCACTTTTCTCTATTGTTGCTTGATTGTTGCACAACAATGCATTGATAGGTCACCGGACGTCATGTGAGTGAAAGAATTCTTCGTCGAGAACAACCAACGAAAGAACTTCGTTGCCAGTTTGCTCCATAAAGATCACTATATTTTCCCTCAAACGATGGTGCGTGTCCACCCATAAATCAAGTTCCAGTCGAAGCTTGCCGGTAGAATATTTGTGTAGGTCATACTCGCACTAATGATTGCTCGTTCGCAAAGAACGATTTTCCTTCTTATCATTCTTCCTTTACCTACCTCCCGGTTGCTTGTTCCGTCTCAACTACCTGCAGCAAACCCATGACATCTGTGCGTGCTGCTCCTGCTCCTTATACGGTCGTCGCTGTTGTGGTCCACTCATGCTCCTTTAGTTCTGTTCCCTTGCGGTAGTCTTCTACCGGCGTGAGAGAATATCAACATGGCAGACCTCCTGAGAGAATGTTCAGCTAACTCTCACCGATAAGATCTTGGACCTGGTTAGCATATGAGAAAGACATACGGGGGGTCTCAATCGCGGTATGATTTGGGTATAGATAGCTTGCAGCGCGCGCGTCTTTTTCACCTGACTTTCGATGGGTTTATAAACTCAATTTGTAGTAGACTGTTACCTAGGTTCATCGCTCTCTTCCTCCTAGTGTCGCGATCATGGCCCTCTGCAAGCTCCTGACTCTCCTCTCAATCATAGCTATGGCTTCTGCAGGTATGGTTGTACACGAAAGCCGTACATCTGCTCCAGCTGGATTTGTCAGCCAAGGTGTTGCGCCTGCTAATGATATGCTCACCTTTGTGTTGCTTTGACGTCCAACAATATCGCCGGTCTGGAGGACAAACTGATGTCCCTTTCTACGCCAGGGAGTCCTGAGTTCAGACAGTGGTTGTCGATGGAAGACGTTCACTAATTTGTCTAATCATTTACACGTACACATGGCTGACTCGAGATGTAAACTTTGAAGGTCAAATCCTTTGTCCAGCCTTCTTCAGAGACGGTTTCTGCCTTTTCTTCCTTCGCATCTGCGAACGGCCTCGAGCCCACCGTGATCTCACCGAACGGTGACTGGGTATCTATCACGCTCCCGGTCTCACAGGCAAACCAGCTCTTTGCTACCCAGTTCGAAGTTTTCACGCACCCTGATAAGTCGAATGCGATCACGCGTACACTCTCTGTCTCTCTGCCGTCCGAGCTGGTCGGGCACATCGATGTAATCCATCCCACTACCCAGTTTATAGGGCCCAATACTCGCCTAACTCCTACCAGCTCCATCAGCCTTGACAGACGAGCCGTCGCCGCATCCTGCAACTCAAGCCTTCCAAGTGGTATTGTGACTCCGACATGTTTACAAAAGCTCTATGGGATCCCAGCGACCCCAGCTACAGAAAAGACCATTTCCCTCCTCGTTACTGCCTATGAAGACGAATTTGCACAGACTGCGGACCTTTCAGTTCGTGATTTTATGAGCCGGTGTGGTGAGATCGCTGATAATGCACTAGGAATTCCTCAAACTCTTGCGTCCCGATATTCCATCCACAACCACATTCACCCTGTTGAGCACAGATGGTGGAATTAATACGCAGAAAGCTAGTGACGCAGGATCCGAGGCAAACTTGGATATACAGTACACGACGGGTCGGTGCTTTTGGATTAGGTTTTTTTCTTTTGATTTTACTGAGCCCCCAATCAGGCGTTGCGACAGAAGTCCCCATTGAGTTCTTATCTGTCGGTGGGGATGACTTTGGCACGTCCCTGCTGGATACCACTACTTTCCTTGACGGCGTTGCCATACCACCTTCGGTCGTCATGACAACATCTTACGGCGATGACGAAGCAAATTTTGGAAGCAGTAAGGCAATGTCAGTATTTCAGCTTTCGATGTTTCTATATATATATTATCTTTCTTCTTCTCCACAGAAAGATATGTAACGACTATATGGTGCTGGGCACCCGGGGTATATCTGTGGTGTTTGCATCGGGAGATGTCAGTTGGTTCATGCATAAGTTTTTCCTCTTCTGACTTGATATATGTAGGGTGGTGTGCGCGGAGGCCACAACGATGACTCTGTCTGCGATGACAACACATTCATACCCGTGTTCCCTGCTGCGTGTCCTTTTGTAACCGCCGTAGGATCTACACAGGGTTTTGGACCTGAGAAAGCTATCAACTTCACTGGCGGCGGGTTTTCCAACTTCTTTCCCGCTCCGTCCTACCAGACCGCGGCAGTCGCCAGTTTCCTCAAGACCATCCCATCCGACTTTGCAGGGACCTTCAACAAATCTGGACGGGCCTACCCTGATGCATCTGTGCAAGGCATGTTGAACCATTTTCTTTTCAATTACAGGGTTTTCACCCTCTGTGCAAGGCTGGAATTTCGAGATTGAATCTGGCGGAGAAGTAGGTCTTGTTGGAGGGACTAGCGCATCATCACCCACATTCGCTGCAATAATTGCCCTGATCAACGACCGGCTCATTGCAGCAGGAAAGCCTGTCCTCGGATTCCTGAATCCGTTCATCTACTCCACAGCATCGACGGCATTCACTGATATCACTATTGGGCACAACTCGGGTTTTGTTTGTCCCGCATCATCAGTTAGTTTCATCCTTGGGTTATTTCTACAAGTATGTTGACCTTTGACTAGGTGGCTTTCGACGCAGCGGTTGGGTGGGATGCATTGAGTCAGTTTTTTTGAAGCGTCTTTCACAAGATTTGCTGACAAGATTGACTAATTATCTGGTTTTGGCACACCTATATTTTCCGAACTCCTGGCCGCTGCGATGGTATAACAGATTAACGCAACAATCTGAAATATTTCGGTTGTTAGAATAAAACCTGGTACAAAAGTGTTGTGGAATCCTAGCTCCTCCATACCAATCCCATAACTCTTGGATTAGCGAAGGCATCTTGTGTCCCATGATACATTCTGACCTCAGTAAAAAGTATATTCTAGTCTGATCTTAATTCACTTAGATTCAGACAATTTGAACGCACTTACTGCGAAGCTACCACCGGCAGTTGGATTGTGACCATGTCGTTTGACATGATTGACCAAGATAATGGATGGCAGAACCTGATATTCAATGGAAATTTAGCAAAAAAGGCGAATCGCGCAAATGACTCGCATCCTCTCCTTGAGCGCAAAAAGAAGAATATTTGGATAGATAGAGCCAGGCGTACATTATGGCCACAATGAGGCACAAAATTTCTAGTTAGAAACAGTGAATGAAACACCAGTTATGTATCTATGCCTTTCAAGCAACTTGGTCCGAAGATCCACTAGTCTCTCCAAGGCTGAAGATCAACTTTGAGCTTGGGCGATCCCTTCAAAAATGGAAGTTTCCAACCAAGTATTTCAGTCGGTATTAATAGTTGGTGCGACCCCTTCACCACAATAGTCACCAGCTCGAGTGGAGCAAACACTGGCTGTGCAAACAGGCGATTGAGGACAGCATATTGGTCCCATTGATCAGGATCAGACTCGTCGAAGTCGATATTTATGACCAGAGTAAAATGGCGTAAGGGGTGTGTATGCCCATCCAGATTCAGAAGAGGTTGAAAGAACGACCGAATCCAAGGAATGAGGATGTCTGTTCCAGCTCGGGATTTGCAGATATCCAGCACAAAACTATCCAAGTTTGGTATGTGTCCAAGATGAATGAGACCCGAGTCTAGAAAAGGAAGGTTATGGAATCACTTGACGGCATAAACAGGTAAGCACACCTCCAAGTCCATTTTGGTATTCCAGCTCCAACTTTGTAAGACTAAAACCAGCATGCCGGACTATGAAAGCTACGGACTGGTAAATCGTTGTCGGGTTCCGACAAAAGATACGCATACGCAAAAATCGCAGATATCGAATCGCAATTGGGCACAATTCTTCTTTGAACCAAGGAGTGAAGGTATCAGTATCGTCGGTCGCAAATTCGTCAAGTTTTATTGACCGAGGGATAGCGAAATCCAAAGCGGTCGGCTCATTCCTTCTACCACAATTCAGAAGCCTGATTGTCAACGCCTTCAAGTACGTCGCATGGCTCAACAGAGAAGCCAGGTCGGCAAATGTGTGGAAGGAACACCCAGTGATTGCGATTCGAGTGAGGGAGTGAGCTTGGAACGCGTCAGACAGTGCCGTTCTGAGTAAAGGATACAGTGTTGGCCAGTAGACATAGTCGAGTTCTATCGTCTCCACTTTAGATAGTCGCTGGATAACTCCTTCAGCAATCCGAGCATGAAGCATTTCTTTTTCCGGCCCTTCTACATTATTGAAGCTCCACAAGTTCAGAAGCCGGACACTGGATGCTAGGTGCGGTTTCTCATCGAATATCGCAATGAGCCGCTCTGTTTTGACTAGAGAGTCTGCATGGCCATTCAGCCCGAGCTTTTCGAAAATGCGACGCTGAGAGGGGAGAACCCAAGCTTTTTCAACAAGAGAACAGTTGGAGAGAGCGATTTTATTGGAGGAAAGGTTGTCGAGGATACAATCTATGAGCTCGTTGGGCAGAGATTCCACTGCCATTTGTTGTCGGAACAAGAACGATTTGGGCGCTTGAAGGTGTTAGGGAAGCGCTTTGGCCTTTGTCATCAAGAACATTCACAATTGCAGCGTTCTACAAACATCTCACGAATAGCTTCCCAACAGTCAGTAGTAAAGAAGGAGTATCCCATGTCCATTCATAATCTCAGTCATTACAAAGTATAATATCTGTATGTATGTTCCACTACACCCATTGAACATTCATTCCCATTCAATTTTTATGTGACTACTGTGCGCCCCGCCCGCTCCTACTTCACTTGGAAAGATCCCTAGCGAAATGGAAAAAGTCTACACTCGAAGCGTTAACGCCGTATTTATAAATCCAAAAAAACAATATCACATCAGTAAACACTAATTCGTCCACAAAAAGATCGCTCACAAAGTGCGACGCAGCCCAGCTAGAGAACAACGCCCTCTGATACGCCTCCGGCAACCGCTTCAACAACGTCTCCAACCCAATCTTCTCAACCAACGCCTTGGGTATAGCCCTCCTTATCACCCCATTCCTACTCGGAACATACTCAAACAGATCCGAACTCTCCAATTCAGCCTGGAGGTTGTTCAACGTCGACGACAGCTCATCCGAGATGGTCGTGCGCGGTTTGGCTCCCTGCAGATGCGTGTGCTCTTTCCACATGCAGTGAAATTCAGCAGCAGCGTTTTCGGTGATCTTTTCTTGGATATCCTTGACGTAGCTCTGGTGGAATTCGGAAGGTTTGCTGTCTTTGAAGATCATCGAGTCGACGTATTCTTGCGTTGAGAGAGCGAGACCGGCTAGGACTTCCAAGGAAGAACTCGTTACACCACCTGGACACAATGAATGAATAAGTTTGAGCACTTGAGAAGAATAAACGAAACCAACTAACCCTTGTTAGTACTCGAATCTTTGAACACGACCACTTTACGCTTTCCGAGGAACAAACGCGCTTGTTGGGTGAGGAATAAATTGGCGCCTTCTACGATGTACTTGAAGTGGGGTTTACCCTCGCTGTCGAAGAGTGCAGCCATGTTCGACATGTTGACGGCTTCCGGTCTGAATATAGGCGTGAGACAGACGACTTGAATACACATTGAATAATCACATACCGTCCACCACAAGGAACGAACAAGTCGGCTTTAAACCTCAAATGAGTACCATTACGGAAATCAATCCCGTCGAGAACGATTTCGCCCGCTACCCATAACATATCAGCCTTTGCTCCTACAAAGAAAGATGTGAACAACGTACAAGGCAACTTGACATCCTGCTCCTCAATCTTCACCAAATACCCATCCTTGCTCAACCTCGTCCTATCAAAGTGCGCGACGGTCAAATGCTTTGTAATCTCCCTCTCCTTCAACCCCAACTGTTTATAGATACCCAACACATACTGCCTGATACTCAGCGAAGTCATACCATACGTGTCGTGTGGGACTCCACCGAGTGTCTCAGCACTCTTTCCAGTGGTGAAGGACTTCCACCACATTTCGGTCGCGGGCGTGGAGTGCAGTCCAGTCCGTCTTATCCGCTGTACCCTCTACACAAGACCATAAATGACCACTTGGAAGGGAAGAGAGAAGTATCGACAAACCATCAGGACCAAAGAACAACAACTCTGGCTTTTCGTACAAGTCGACCAACGTCTCCTTGATTCCGGGTGTTTTTCCTGGGATTAGCAGGTCGACGATTGCCTATGATAACGTAGTTAGTGAATATAAACAACTAAAAACCGCGAGCACACATACATCAACATATTTCTCAAAACACAACCTCGGCGTAGCCCCGATCGAAGGCAATATCGTACCCTTGGCACCTCCCTCGGGAATATCTTTATTCTTCAACGACTGGGTCGAAGCCAAGTTGTAATTTTCGTCAAACCTAAAACATGTCGTCGTCAGTGTATGTACATCCAAAAAGAGAGAGCGAGAAAACACTTACAACATCCTCTGATTAATCGAATACATCTCCTTGTTCCTACTCATCACAATCCTAATCCCTCCCCTCGCCACATCCCTAAACCTAATATGGAATCTCCTAAACTCATTCCCAATAACGGCAAACGGCTTCTTTGGATGCTCAACCTCGGGTAAAAACCCTGGTTCCGGATCCAAGCGGAAGGACAAGGCGACCTTTGTAGGTTGGTAAAATTTGATTTTGAGGATCATATGTTTGTTGAAGATGAGAAAGGATTCGAGGACTTGGAGGCAGTGTTTGTTGGGGGCTATGCGGCGGATATCCTCGTCGGAGAGGGGTTGGATGGTTTGAAGGCGTTGATAAGAGAGGGCGGGCCTGGATAGCACACCGGTTACAGATACACAATGAATAAAAGAACGTATGAATACATCGATTCGGTTGCATGGTCAGATGCGGAGTAATGAACCATGGCGAAGTTGGCATTCGAATCTGCAAACACAATAAGAGGAATCTGCGCCGAACTTGGACCAAACCCAAACGAAGACGGAGGCGCGGATGCTTGAGCTACTGAGGAATACGAGGTGATACATTGCCATCCCATGCCCAAAGGACTGGTTGAAAGACGAGTTGGATATGGTAGCGAAAAAAAAGAAAAGGAACGCGCCCTCCATGCCAGGAAATAGTATAAACACAGAACGAGACGTCAATGCTCCTGGATAGGCAAACGCGACGTTAGGAAATAATGAATACCAAAGAATAAACACATACATTCAAACTCAAATCGACTCTGTAGCTGCCTTTGGTTCGGACGTTCAGATCAGGAAAGATGAAAAACCAGCGTTTTCGTTGTTTGAATGCGATTTTTTGAGGTGAGAGAAGGTAACATGATCAGAAATCGTCCGTATGTTATGGTTGCAGAAGAGTAAGCTGCAGTGTGAGATCAATAGAGTCTTCATCTTCTTCAACATCGATCCTTCTCGATCTTCACCAGATTCTTCCTGCGGACATCGACGACGAAAAGATGGTGAGATATGGAAGTGAATTGGTGACGGATCGATTTCGGGTGTGAACCGGGATGCGGCAAGGGAAAGTGGAACACCAATTAGGCTCTTGCAGTCCAATATCGTGGCCGACACTTATACACCGGACCGCAACGACACACTTCGCGCTTCTATGACTGAACTTTAACATACACATGTCCGACACATGTCCAAGCATATGTCACAACATAAGATGAATGCTCTTTGTTCCGGAATCGTTTGCGACCCCCATCATCTATCTCCCTGCAACACACACACAGAAATCGCTATGGATCGAAACAATCATCTCGGAAGTCGTCTTGTTAGGCTCTTGAAGCCTAACAAAGACAAAAGTCGCAATGCTACACCTATGCCAAGTCGGGCCACAACTCCAGATCCTACTTCGATTGCAAACTCTGCAGCTGGGAATTATCCCACACAAGATATCGGAGCTACTGTTCTGGACACTCTTGATACTGCTCTGAAGGTGCTAAAAGAGGCATCGGCAGCACTTCCACCTTTGCAAGCTGCCGTAGGTGGAATATGTGAATGTTTCAATATTTATAAGGTCGGATTGTCATCTTTTATATAGTTTTGATCATTGACACCATCATTTTTACAGAGTGTAACAGGAAACACTGAGGAGCTGCAAAGTTTGGCCAAGGATTTCACTGTCCGGACCAGATTTCTAGAGCCATACCTGTCTCAAGACAACCTGGGCTCATCTAAGCAGGCTGTCCAAGTCTTGATTGAGTAGGTCAACAGCAGTTACTAAAATAAAATAATGTGTTAAAACACTTTACAGTCATTTGAATGCTATTGACCAAGAGGTCAAACAGCAACAAAGCAGTGGTCTCTTCAAAAGGACAGTTCGGTCTGAACACATTACTGGAAGGATTCAAGAATTCAAAACCAAAGTTCAAGATGCATATGAGCAATGCAAGGTAACACCTCTGTCTCTGAAGCTACCTGATTTTAGCTCATCAAATTTACAGATCGAGGTTCTATTTTCTGCAGAGAGAAACACTGCTGAAATCCTAAAGGTAAGATTAGCAAAAATGACAAGATTTACTAAATTTTATACTATGAGAACAGGAAGTTGCTCTTGGAAAAATGGAACACTCAACTCGGGCATACCATGATGCAGACATGGGTCTCAATCTTACTAGGAGGTTGTGCTGCCCAGGTACAAGGAAAAACATCCTTGCTGATATTGAGAAATGGGCAATGAGTTCTGAACTTGAAAGTGTGCCATCAGCTTATTGGATTTGGGGAATGGCTGGTACAGGCAAAAGCACAATTGCAATGTCAATCTGTGATATACTTAGGGAAAAAAAAGTTCTTGCTGGAACTTTCTTCTGCTCTAGGCAGATTCCTGAGTGCAGGGATTACCGACTAATTATCCCCACATTGGCATACCAGCTGGCAAGCTTCTCTAAAACATTTGCCATGTCACTTGCAAGTGTTTTGGGTGAAGATCTTGATCCAGCTTCAAAGAAGCCAGATTATCAAGTTAAAACACTCTTGATTGAGCCTTGGAGAGCTGTCACCAAGTCTGGAAATATGGTGGCACATATTCCACTTATAGTTATAGATGCTTTGGATGAATGTGAGGGTGTATATTTGGTCCTCAAACCTCTCATATTGGCTATCCAGGAAAAGAAATTTCCAGGACTGAAATTTCTGTTCACTAGCCGGCCAGAACAAGCAATTCAGCAGCTTATGCTCTCAGAGAGTCAGCTGAAGACTGGGTCAATCCTCAAAGTAGGAAAAATTATTCTTCATGAGGTGGAAAAAAGTCAAGTGGAGACTGATATATTGACTTATGTCACCCATGAGCTGGACGGCATATGCTCCTCAAAGGAGCAGCTGCAGAAGCTGACAAATCTTTCTGGAGCACTTTTCATTTATGCATCAACTGTGGTTAAATTTGTGAAAGAAGGAGACATTACATCATGACAGAAGAAGAGGCTCAAAGAATTTCTGGAAAAGAGTGAAAACCTTGAGGATTTAGATCAACTTTATGTTGAAGTTATAAAAAATGGCATTCCAAAAAAGAGGAGGTTTGGAGAAGCAGAGGAAGATTGGAATATCATGCATACAATCATTGCTGCAGGATGTCCATTGACATGTGATATTATAGCCAAGCTCTTGAGAATTGAAACAGATGTGGTAACACATCTGATGGAGAAATTTCAGGCAGTCTTCTATATTTCAACTCAGGATGGTTGTATTTATTCCTTTCATGCCTCTTTTCCTCAGTTTCTTGAAAGAGGGGAAGGTGTTGATGGGACAACATATCAACCCAAGGCTCAACATCTGAAACTGACTAATGGATGTTTCAACATAATGAATGAACTAAGATTCAATATCTGTAGCCTTCCTTCTTCATTCATAGCAGATAAGGATGTACCTAAATTTGATGAGACAGTTGAAAAGTGCATAGGGAAAGCCCTTCAATATTGTTGCCAGTTTTGGAGCTACCATTTCAGCAAATGTGAAATCCTTGAGAAGAATGTTGAAAGATCGGAAAAGTTGTTGCAAGCAAAAGGAGTATATTGGCTTGAAGCAATGAGTTTATTGGGCCTATTGGCACAATGTGGAGAAGCTATGGTTTCCATGATGAAGGTCAGTACTACAGGCTATTGTGAATAGTTGGGTAAAAGACTAAAATACTGGCAGAAATTGGCAGATTCTGAATCAGCATCAAAAGTAAGGGCAATAATAAGTTACCTCCAGAATTTGCTATTGCAATTTTCTAGTGGTGAAGTACAAGGGAGGACACCACATTTATATCTGAGTATAATGCCTCTTTGGCCAAATAGTGTGGGATGTATGCCAGAGTTAAAAAGTGTTGTAAAGATTGAAAGCCTTGTACTAAATCAATCGAAAAATGTAATATTAAAGGGGCATGATGAGCCAGTCAGCTCAGTGGCCTTTTCAGTTGATGGGACCAGGATTGTGTCTGGCTCTTCTGACAAAACAGTGAGGATCTGGGATACTAATACTGGTGCTCAGATTGGTGATCCACTGCATGGTCATGATGGTTCAGTCAGTTCAGTGGCCTTTTCAGCTGATGGAACCAGGATTGTGTCTGGCTCTTATGACAAAACAGTGAGGATCTGGGATGCTAATACTGGTGCTCATATAGGTGATCCACTGCATGGTCATGATAATTGGGTCACTTCAGTGGCCTTTTCAGCTGATGGAACCAGGATTGTGTCTGGCTCTTATGACAAAACAGTGAGGATCTGGGATGCTAATACTGGTGCTCAGATTGGTGATCCACTGCATGGTCATGATGATTGGGTCAGTTCAGTGGCCTTTTCACCTGATGGAACCAGGATTGTGTCTGGCTCTGATGACAAAACAGTGAGGATCTGGAATGCTAATACTGGTGCTCAGATTGGTGATCCACTGCATGGTCATGATGATTGGGTCAGTTCAGTGGCCTTTTCACCTGATGGAACCAGGATTGTGTCTGGCTCTAGAGACGAAACAGTGAGGATCTGGGATGCTAATACTGGTGCTCAGATTGGTGATCCATTGCATGGTCATGATAATTCAGTCATTTCAGTGGCCTTTTCACCTGATGGAACCAGGATTGTGTCTGGCTCTGATGACAAAACAGTGAGGATCTGGGATGCTAATACTGGTGCTCAGATTGGTGATCCACTGCATGGTCATGATAATTTAGTCAGTTCAGTGGCCTTTTCAGCAGATGGAACCAGGATTGTGTCTGGCTCTTCTGACAAAACAGTAAGGATCTGGGATGCCACTGGTAGAGCTCAGTTAAAAAGTCATGACCATTCAGTTAGGTATGCCACTAACAATATCATCGATGGGTCTACAGACCATAACCTGCCCACCTCTGGCTCCACTTGGGATGTCCAAATTAGTATGGACTATCAACACCATTGCAATCAACAATCATTTCAAGGTATATTCTTCACTCAGCCAATCATTTCTTTCTAATCTCAGTTTCAGCAAGCCATAATTGGTCTCTCTCCCGCAATGGCTGGATCAAGTTTCCCAATTCCCCACCCAATGTTATTTGGATTCCTCCACAATTTCACAAACTTTTATGGAGGCCCCAGAACACATGTATCATCTCCCAAAAGGGATACACCAAATTATCATTTTTGGACTGTGTCTATGGAGCACATTGGAGTGATTGCATTGAGGACTCAGAGGTTTCTAGCAAATAACTTCTTTGAATCAATTTCATTGTTATCTTTCCCCATAAATGCCACTATGTCTGCATTGTACAGTAGTTCTATTTAATCTTGTATACATATATCACTATAAGTATAAAGCAAATAACAACTTTAACATCAGCAAACCTGGGTGTACTGCACAGAACTGGACAGTTCTGTGCAGCGCTCATAGCACTCATAGCAGCCATAGCAAGGGTACCCTCTGTCCAGAGCTATGGATTGCTATAAAGTGCTATGGAATGCTGTAAGAGCGATGGAGATCACAAAAATGTCATCTGTCAGAATAACATTCAATACAAAATATATTATTCATTTAAATTGTTCTCCTGGCTTGCAAAACTTGTGCGAAACCATTGCAAGACTACGGATAATCATATAAATACTGTATTGACTCATTTGTAGTACTAGTACAATGTAGCGAGACTAGTATAATGATTTCTACATACAGTACTAATGTAGTGATACTACTACTACTCATGAGTGGCTGTGATTGCTGGCAATGCCTGTTAGTAGAATACTTGAAATAAAGCAGGCACTCACTGTTGGAAGAATCTTAGAGGGAAAGAAGTCGATGTTACGATGTTGCAACGATGCACGTCAACTCTTATATAGTGCCCACCGGCACCCGCGGAGTTGAATGACAGATGATGAGATGTCAAAACAAGTTTGAAAGTTGGCGCGAATATTCAACGACCCACAGGAGCTCATAGCACCTCATAGCACCTCATAGTTCTGTAGAGAACTATGGCTGCTATGGCTGCTATGACCATCACCCAGGTTTTGCTGATGAAGGATGGTACACTCCAGGCTGAGCAAAACAAGTTGAATCAAGAACAGGACTCACATTCTCTCTTTGAGCACCAATTGATGAGGATTTGGATAAAGTAGAGCCTGGCATAGATTATGGCCACAATGAGGCATGCAATTTTTATGGTTGGGAACAGTGCATACTTTGAGTGAAATACCTTTACTCTGTAGTTATTCCTTTCAAGCTCAAGATCCACTAGGACTTCCAAGGTAGGCAGACTCAAATATACACTGATGATCCATTGGGTGTGTGTATATTGTAAGACCGGGGTTGGAGGTCTTGGGGTTGCATGTAGTGTACATGAAATAGCCTAGTTAATGGACCAGGTGGGCATGATCCGCAATTGAATATGTGTGCGGGCAACTAGTCAGATGACTAGAGATAGTAGAATCAGTAATAAGAGACCCTAAGCCCCGAAGGGAAACAAATGAGATGCTCTACCCACATGACACCACTCACTGACAAACTCAGGAATCAAAGGGAGATTCCAACACAAGTTATCCAGGCCATTAATGCGGAAACTTTCATGGCAAATGTTTCTGGCACACCATATTGATCTTTCCATAGGTGGAAAAGAAATAAGAACATTGAAGCTCCACAACACCCTTTGATACCCAGGTACTCTCAACACACTTATTTCATTGAGCCCTAGACACAGATCTTGTTAACAAATATGACTACAACTGTAGGTTTTACATTAGTATATAAATTACTACAATTGTAGGTACTCTCAATTATGTATTATATATTAATACATTTGGCGCGCAAATTTTGTGCCCGCCTCCGCTTCCCTCCCCTCCCTTGCTGCACTCGGGGGGTCCCCCAGGCCGGGAAGTCGTTGGCGGACACTCTAAAGCCTTGTTTGCGCTTATTTCAATAGGCGCCAGCCCCTAACCCTAACCCCAACCCCTAACCACTAACCCAGCATGTTTGGCAATGCCGGACTAGCTCTCTAATGTTAGGGCGAACCCTAACGAGAGCTAGCCCCGGCATTGCTTAGAAAGAATAAATAAATGTTTTATTAAATATGGTACATTGCAGAATTGAACACTTGTGGACAGCTGACGGCACAAAGGACTGCTGACTGAGAATCCCACTGTGCCATAAGGGGCATGTAAATCAGTAACTTAGTTCAAATATATTACATCACTATTATTATGTTACTTACAGTTGTTGTAATAAATTTATAGATTAATTAAAAACTTACCATTGTAATCATTAATCAACAAGTCTGGTGTTGTAGGTTGTTTCATTGGGAGAACTTGACAATGATGGTTATCCCATCCATACCACTAACAGCAGAATGACAATCAAAGATCACCAGGGGAAACTCATTGGAGTTATCCCAAAGACAAATGGACTATACCAGATCCCATCATGGGAACATGCCTATCCAACTAAGATCAACAGATTGGCATCTCTATATGAAGCCCATTGCTTCCTAGGTCAACTCAATTATGCTTACATTAAGCATATGTTCCAAAACAATCACATCAGTGGCCTTTTAACCTGATGGAACCAGGATTGTGTCTGGCTCTTGAGACAAAAAGTGAGGATCTGGGATACTAATACTGGTGCTCAGATTGGTGATCCACTGCATGGTCATGATGATACAGTTTTTTCAGTGGCCTTTGCATCTGATGGAACCAGGATTGTGTCTGGCTCTTCTGACAAAACAGTGAGGATCTGGGATGCTAATACTGGTGCTCAGATTGGTGATCCACTGCATGGTCATGATGATACAGTCTTTTCAATGGCCTGTTCACCTAATGGAACAAGGATTCCATCAGGCTCTGAAGACAACATAGTGAGGATCTGGGATACCACTACTGGGGCAGCTGCAAGGTCATGACCATTTAGTCAGACATGCCCCCAACAATATCATATATGGGTCTATGGTCAATTCCTTGCCCACCTTCAGAACCACTTGGGGGGTCCCAATTAATATCTCAAGATCATTGCAACCCTCAATCATCTCAAGGTAGATTCTTTTGTTCAGCCAATCATTTGCTTCTGATCTCTGTTTTAGCACACCATAACTGGTCTCTCTCCCAAAATGGCTGGATCAAGTTGCCCAATTCACCACCTAATGTTATTCTGATTCCTCCATAATTTCACATACTTTTATGGAGGCCCCAGAACACATGTATCATCTCCCAAAAGGAAAACACCCAATTACCTTTTTTTGACTGTATCTATGGAGAGCATTGGAGTGATTGTATTGAGGACTGAGAGTTTTCTAGCCAATGACTTCTGGTAATTGTTTTCATTCTCATCATTCCCTGTGCATGTCACTATATATGCATTGTGTGGTAGTTATCTTTCATATTATTTACATAATATATGAGCATAACAGCTTTGAGGATTCTGGATCAAGGGCCTCCGAAAAACAAAAGTTGTATCAGGGGTTGGAAATTTTTTTTCAACCTCAACCAGGGACCCTACCTTCATTCATGTGACTTTTGAGGTCATGTGATTGCCAAATATGGTAGCTATGAGACATTGGTAATGATTTCTGCTCATTGTGCCATCTTTTTCCCAATTCACCTTCATTGAGTATTTACTCTAGATACCATATGTAGTATTGCACATTTGTCTTTTCTAGCTGGGGATTACTACATCTGCATAAAGTCCATAAGTCTCTCCACTGTGGCTTTTCATCTTCCTCTGCATACACATAAAGTCCACCCTTTCATTTTGGCTTTTCTCTTTGTATCCAGAAAATTCCTTATTTCTTTTGCATCCACACAAGGTCCATACGGCTATTAAAATCTATTGGGGCATTTCTTTTCTTCTGCATATACAATTAAACCCCTCCTATTGTGGTACTGATGATACGCCGATTTTTTGGCTAAAGCTGAAACTGTACAGAATTGATAATCCTAGATTCTGTATTATACTCAATATGGTTATACCAAGAACCATAGTGAGCCCAAGCTGATAGTTGAAGTCTATTGAGAGTCTATTGTACTCTAGAGATTGCAGAGTGATGGTACACGTTAATGCTATCTCACTTAACTTTGTGAATGCATCTTGTTCCAAGTCCTATGCATTGTATGGTGTAGCAAGTCAAGCTCGGCAGATACCGAGTTGATGAGCAAGGCTATTTTGAGCCCACATATAATTATTACTAGGCTAGACAATCAAAAGACATACCCAAGGGATTGAAGTTTCCAAGGCAGCACTTGGTGCAGCCCAATGAGTTGGTTATACAAAATTTACAATGTTACTCTGCCAAGATGAAAACTCTTGACCAGATGAAAGCTTGCCTAGGCAATCTCATTGCGGAATGTCCGGTAACTCCAGCCCGGAGCTGCCGCGATGAGTGGAAACACTCCTGCAATGTCATAAGTCTCTTGACCGAGATGATAAAAGCAACATGGATGACAGAATCATCTAGGCAAGCTAAACTCTCCGAGACCAAATATTGTACTAGCTGGATGCCCGAGGCTCCGTTAGGACTCCGAGGCAAGTGTAATTGATGGTGTGTTTTTGGGTTGCACATTGCTAGAGGGTGCCGAGGTATACCTGCCGCAGCATCACCAATGCGGCCACCTGATCAACCTCATTGCAATCACTCTTAGAGCAAGGAATGACTAGGAATAATTCCTGTCCAGAGGCAATGTTGTACCAGTAATGCAATGTGGGATGGCTGCAGCCACAGCCTGCATTCCAATGTTGGATGGGTTCTGTTGTAGTAGGAACTTAGCCTGGCATTACAATGTGGGACCAGTGCCAAAAGTGCTATATGATTTGTGCATTGCAGCACAATGTGGTCATGTGATCCAAACTTAAAATGCTTATACAGCTTGAACGAGGCATCGTGGGAAAAAACTGACACCCCCCTTGGATTTGTCAGACCACCCTGTATCCAACCCTGACCTTACCCTGGACCCTAACCCTAACCCTGACCAAGCGGGGGCAAGCCCCCGCACCCCCATGACTTTGTCCTCATCCCTAACCCTAACCTCCCAACCCCTAGCCCCTAACCTTACACTACCCACCTCATGTGTGGACCAGGTTAGGGTTAGCTGAAGCTAACCCTAACCCTAACTCTTCCAGGGTCATATCTGGACCAGGTTAGGGTTAGCTTTAGCTAACCCTAACCCTAACTATTCCATTTTGAGGTCATTTCTTGAAACTTTTTTTTTTTTTTTTGATTTTCCCATGGTCAGGTGTTAGGGTTATGATGTGCAATCAGTTGCCAAAAGTAGTAATTTGCAATGCTCAAATGTACACCTGACCCACATTATAATGTCAGGCCAAGCTGCTGCTACGACAGAACCCATCCAACATTGGAATGCAGGCTGTGGCTGCAGCCATCCTACATTGTATTATGGGTACAGCATAGGGTGCTGTCCAAGCTTCAGTGTTGTTCCGAGATCCATGTGCTACAAGGCATCTAGGCTTGAGTCCACACGGAACTAGGCATAATGTCTAGCTCGCTATTGGCGAGGCAAAGATGGATATACTTCCAAGGGCTGTTCATGGAATGTTTCAAACACCATAGAACTTCACCGAGTCATAAATTTGGAGGACCTGCACAGTTTCCGAGGCAAAAGAAAGTGACTCAAGTTCATCTAGGACCAAATTCCAAGCATTGCCATTCCGAGTTATGGATTTCCCCAAGATTAAGTGTGCCAAGATGATTTATTGAGGAAGATTATTTATTATTTTACATTTATGGACATGTCTTGATCTCTTTCATATTATTTCTTTGTTTTATTATTTTTCTGAGATGTACCAGTATTTAAGGGTAGCTACATTCTACGTGGCAATCCAAGTTGGACTTGATACCTGAAACGCAGTTCTATCTTAGGACCTGTAGTGATTTGTACACACTCAGATGTGCCTGCATTGTCCTCTGCAACCTTTGAAATGGGTGGCCTTCTTGTAACCTTGATAATACTGAGGCAATTCATTCTACTTCCCGGCTGTTAAGTCAAGCATTCCTGGTTTTCATCTCAAAGAGAGGTCACATCAGTCTTAGGACCGCAGGTGGAGCCTAACGTGCACACCTTGATGAGCCCGTTGTTGATTAGGAAGGTCTTGGACCCAAGTGTCAGCTTGGTCTAGTTTTAGGGAGGAAGCTTCTCGGAGTGTTACCTAGCTTTACCAACAGATTCTCCCCCTTGCCTGCTCTTCACTGAGTGTGTTAAAAACGCCTACTTGAGTGACTTGCGCGGTGTTCATATAAGCTTGTTAAGTAACTTGCAGGATTCCCTGAGAGTTGGAGTATCATTGCATGGCAACATAAAGGCTCCCGAGATACGCAAAGTTGTTTGTTGAGTTGGCGTACTTGACCTGGGCTTTGGTATTTCACTGCGGATATGCAAAGTCATTTGTTGAGTCGGCATACTTGACCTGGGCTTTGGTGTTTGCTTTCCCCTTGATTAGTTCAGCATGTCATCGTATGTTAGTTGGCTTTTCAAAAACCTCCCTCCAAATACAAACCTTGTTCATCTCGCACTGTCTGTGCCACTGTCAAGTGCTTTTCTCTTCAAATCAATTAGTAGTTGAGGGAACCTTCAACAACCTCCTTCCTTGCATTAAATTAAACCTTTTGGATTGAATCTGATTGGGGTGATTGTTGTTTGGTCAGTTTTCATACCCAGCACAAATCTAACTCATCACTGACTCTCTCCCTTCCTGCAGCTTTTGGCTTTCCTATGCATGCATATGCATAAGCCCATGTTTGCATCCATGCAACCCCTGCAGATGGGGCATACATGCCTTTGCATGTCTTCTGTAGGTTTTGATTTCTCCTGTATTCCTATATTCAGTGGATATTGTGACATCAAGCTTTTCCTCAGGCTGTGATGTAGATTGTGGCATTTTCATTCTGAAATCCCTTCTTGTTCCTTGGCTCTTTTGGTCCAATTTCTCTGATTGCCTCAGCTTCCATATTCATTACCATGTTTCCCTCTCATATTCTCTCATCTTAACTCTTCTGGTCATTGTTTCAACTGCCTTTTCTTCTTGCCTCTAAGCATTGTCATCTATTGGAAGCTCCAGCATCAATTTGGAGTCTGATAGATATCCTGGCTCCATTCTCATATCCTGATCTTCATTGTTTACTCTCATTAGCTAGTTTGCATCCAGCCCTTTCAGGGATACTACTCTCTCATTCACTGGAAATTCCAGCATTTGTGGTACATTTGTCCATTTGGCTCTGGTTTCATCTCATCTCAGTTCTATTCTCATGCAACAAATCTGCATTCAGACTAGCATTGTCCAGAGAGCTGAACTTCATCTTCAGTTTCATTTTCTCATTGCATCTAACAATGATCCTTGCGCAGCATACATGCATTTTCCATCTGCCCAAAACACCCATTTGCATCTCTTCAATGTGATACTGTAGTAACCTTGGCTAGGAATCCAATTCCCTCAGATAGCCTAGGCAATCTAAGCTTCCTAGGCTAACTAGGCTACCTCAGGCTGCAACATGCTGGAACATGCTGCTGACCAGTAAATAATTGTTGGTTCAGACTAGAGATATGCATATGCACAAAGTGTAGATCTCAAGTTGCAAATGGCCACAATTCTTCTTGGAACCCAGGAACAAAGGCATCAATTTTGTCAGTCACTGCAAACTCATCAGAGGGATAGCCATGAAATCCAAAGGAGTTGGCTCATATCTACAGCCACAATAGATACTCCTGATTGTCAGTGCCTTCAAGCATGTCGCGCGGTTCAACAGAGAAGCCAGGCTGGCAAATGTGTGGAAGGAACACCTAGCAATGGTGATTTGAGTCAGAGAGGGAGCTTCAACCGCATCAAATAGTGTCACTCTGAGTAAAGGAGACAGTGTTCGCCAGTCAATGTCATTGAACTCTATTGTTTCCACTTTAGGGAGTTGCTGAATAACTCCTTTAGCAATCTGAGCATAAACCTCTTCTTTTTTCGGCCGTGAGTCTAGATTGAACCTCCGGAAGCCAAGAAGGCGGACACTGGATGCTAGATGTGGTTTGTCATCGAATATCGCGATAGTATCGCGATATTCGATGACAAACCACAAGTAAGCCGCTCTGTTTTCCTTTGTAGAGATCTCCTCAAACGGCCATCCAGCTCGATCTTTGCGAAAATGCGACGCTGAGAAGAGACAACCCAAGCTTGACCCAAGCCTTTCGACAAGAGAACAATTCCAGAGAGCATTTTTATCGGAAGAGAGGTTGTCGAGGATACAATCTATGAGCTTGTTGGGCAGTAGCATGATCATGATGGTTGCAAGCAGGAATGGTTTAGGTGCTTGAAGTTGGTAGAGAGCCCTTTGGCCCAGGCCTAAAGCAGTCCCCTGGGATGTCGTATAATTACTAGAAATACGAGGATTCTAGAGTTTATTCCGACATCTTCTAGAAGGTGGGTCACCAAACTACTTTTCATCTATTCATCGTCCCATAAAGAAAGCCGTGTAACTGTAGCGTTGTGGGAGATTGCACCGATGACCAGCTTCAAGACTTTCTAGTATGCATCATGCAAGGAAGGAGTATCTCATGTCCATTCAGACTCCCAGTCATTATAAAGTACAATATCTGTATGTATGTCACACTACACCCATTCATTCCCATTCCATTTTTATACAACTTCCAATCCGTTCTGCGCCTCGCTCCTACTTTACTTGGAAAGATCCCTAGCAAAATGGAAAAAATCAACACTCGAAGCGTTAACGCCGTACTTGTAAAGCTCAAAAGACAAACATAACATGAGTAAACCTTGAGTAATCCAAATCGTCCTTACTCACAAAATGCGACGCAACCCAACTAGAGAACAACGCCCTCTGATACGCCTCCGGCAACCGCTTCAACAACGTCTCCAACCCAATCTTCTCAACCAGCATCTTGGGTATCGCCCTCCTCATCACCCCATTCCTACTCGGAACATCCTCAAACAAATCCGAGCTCTCCAATTCAGCCTGGAGGTTATTCAACGTCGATGACAGCTCATCCGAGATAGTCGTGCGCGGTTTGGCTCCCTGCAGACGCGTGTGCTCTTTCCACAGGCAGTGGAATTCAGCAGCAGCGTTTTCGGTGATTTTTTCTTGGATATCCTTGACATAGCTCTGGTAGAATTTGGAAGGTTTGCCGTCTTTGAAGATCATCAAGTCGACGTATTCTTGCGTTGAGAGAGCGAGACAGGCTAGGACTCCCAAGGAAGAACTCGTTACACCACCTGAACGAACGCACATGAATAAGTTTTCGCAACTTGAGAGGAGAAAACGCTAACCCTTCTTGGTACTCGAATCTTTGAATGCAACCACTTTACGTTTCTCGAGGAACAAACGGGCTTGTTAGGTGAGGAACAGGTTTGCGCCTTCTACGATGTATTTGAAGTGGGTTTACCCTCGCTGTCGAAGAGCGCAGCCATGTTCGAGATGCTGACGGCTTCCGGTCTGAATATAGGCGTTAAAAAGAGGACTTGAATACACATTGAATAATCAAATACCGTCCACCACAAGGCACGAACAAGTCGGCTTTAAACCTCAAGTGAGCTCCATTACGGAAATCAGTCCCGTCGAGAACGATTTCGCCCGCTACCCATAGCATATCAGCCTTTGCTCATAAAAAGGAAAACACTTGAACAACGTACAAGGCAACTTGACATCCTGCTCCTCAACCTTCACCAAATACCCATCCTTGCTCAACTTCGTCCTATCAAAGTTCGCCACAGTCAAACGCTTTTTGGCTAGACGAACGAGTTCTTCGCGATTGAGCCCAGTGGGGTCAGCAAGTACACCACTCCCATCAATGATGGCGACGGTTTTGTCGGAGCTGAGTAGGATTTCGTCTACAAGAGATATAAACGTTAGCTCGGGAATAACAAGCCAAAGAACGTATACTTACTCGATCCAAGATCCCCATCCGGTCCCCCTGTCTGCACTTTTGTAATCTCCTTCTCCTTCAACCCCAGCTGCTTATAGATACCCAACACATACTGCCTGATACTCAGCGAAGTCATACCATACGTGTCGTGTGGGACTCCACCGAGCGTCTCAGCACTCTTTCCAGTGGTGAAGGACTTCCACCATGTTTCGGCGCCTCGGTCGCGGGCATGGAGAGCAGCCCAGTCCATCATATCCGCTGTACCCTCTGCACAACAGACATGAGCAAAAGGCAAGAGTAGGGAATGAAAGTATACACGAACCATCAGGACCAAAGAACAACAACTCTGGCTTTATTAGCAGATCGACGATTGCCTATGATAACGTAGTTAGTGAATATAAATAACTAAAAACC
This sequence comes from Gymnopus androsaceus JB14, assembly GCA_009733575.1. Lineage (NCBI taxonomy): Eukaryota > Fungi > Basidiomycota > Agaricomycetes > Agaricales > Omphalotaceae > Gymnopus > Gymnopus androsaceus. The sequence continues at coordinate 54,433 of ML769665.1, read as the reverse complement.
GCGAGCACCTATACATCAACATATTTCTCGAAACCCAACCTCGGCGTAGCCCCGATCGAAGGCAATATCGCACCCTTGGCACCTCCCTCAGGAATATCCTTATTCTTCAACGACTGCGTTGAAGCCAAGTCGTAATTTTCGTCAAACCTAAACCACGTCGTCGTCAGTGTATGTAAATCCACAGAGAGAGAGAGAGAGAAAGAGAGAAACACTTACAACATCCTCTGATTAATCAAATACATCTCCTTATTCCTACTCATCACAATCCTAATCCCTCCCTCGCCACATCCCTAAACCTAATATGGAACCCTCTAAACTCATTCCCAATAACGAAAAACATCCCAAACGGCTTCTTTGGGTACTCGACCTCGGGTAAAACCCTGGATCCAAGCGGAAGGACAAGGCGACCTTTGTAGGTTGGTAGAAATTGGTTTTGAGGATATGCTTGTTGAAGATTAGGAAGGATTTGAGGACTTGGAGGGAGTGTTTGTTGGGGACTGCGGCGGATTTTATCGTAGAGCTCCTCGTCGGAGAGGGGTTGGATGGTTTGGAGGCGTTGATAAGAGAGGGTGGGCCTGGATAGCACACCGGTTAGAGATACACAGGAAAACGGGACGTATACATACATCAATTTGGTAGCATGGTCAGAAGGGGGGTAGTGAATCATGGCAAAGTTGACATGAAAAAGTCGAATCTGAATACCCAATGAGCACCCGTACGATAACAGAACGCTCGCAGACCTACCAGCTCCGAATGAGTATGAATAACCTGCTCAACACTCTCCCTCGTGAACGTCTCCTCCCTAAACCTCCTCTTGATATTGTTGAACACTTCTGCATGTCCAGGATCGTTCTCGTCCAAGACGTTTTTGAGCTGCAAGTAGGCTGGGCCGAGCCTGTTGCAAAAGTGTTGTGCAAAGATCCAGCCACAGTCTATAACGAGACAACCTTGTCAGCAGAGCGATATGCAAAGAAGAGAAAGGAGGTTCTCACAAGCATACGTAGCCTCCTGGACAGCATGCGTACCTGGGGCCTTTGGGAGGTCGGGAAGACAGAACAGACGTGAAGCCTCCTTCATGACCTGGAAGATGGAGTGTTCGATCGGTGGGGCATTAGAGTTTGGAACGGGGTTGAGGTATAAGGAGATGATGGTGATGCCGGAGAACTGTTCCACGTATTTGCGAGCAGAGTAGAGAGTAAAAGTGGTAGAGGTTGGAGAGGGCACTGGTATAGAGGTTAGTAGATAGAGATAGGTGAACAATGACGCATACCTGAAGAAGGTGGTAGTTCCGCCCATCTTGTATCCGATAACCCTCTCGAGCCTGAGCCTTCGAAAACCTCCATGACGGGACCGTACCGTTGCTCGACGCTCCAAATGATCTAGAATTTGACTGAGTCGCTGAACGAGCAAGCGATGCTCTTTCATACCTTTTGGTAGATCTCAAGCGTGTTCTCGCTGGCCTTTTCCAAGAAGCCCTTGTCAGACACGCTGTTTATGTTTGTCCTGCCCTCCGCGTCCTTTGTGGCAGGCGTGTCTGGAAAGACACACTTGTTGACGAAGTAGCATCTGAGCTGCTGAGAAGCAGTCGCGGAGATGGACCCGGCGGAATGGAAAGTCTCGAGTCTGTAGGCATTGTTGGGCTTTGAGTTGTCCAGGAACAAAGTGTCGATTCTAGATTCCACTTAGTATGAGAAGGACCCAGGAGAAGAGGAAGAAGAGGAGGGGAGCGAGAACGGGAGAATTGCTATGGAAGACATCGATGAAGAATAAACCGGTGGCGCGTTTTTTGTCTGAAGTTCCTAACCAGTCTATTTTTCACTCGAGCGGATTTTTTGTACTTTTTGTGTGGTCATGACGCGTGAAGTTGTCACTTGTGAGAAGCGATGAGCGTCTAACTGCGGGGCGGACTTGAGATGATACCACGTGACATTATCCGGCAGAGGCGGTGCTCTTATAGGTTCGTTCCAAGCCCATCATTTGCTCGCGTGTCGACCGCACGTGGGACTCACCGGCAAGCCGGCTAACGACACCTTCGCAGAAGGGGCTTGTGCCAACATCCGGATTACTTGGACCATTTTGCTCCTCGACTCGAACAACCACTTTTCGCTCTATCCCTTAGCGGGCTGGCAAATATCTGAATTATATCCTCATAACTCAATACCGCTACTCTAATATATCTTTTCACTAAAATTCCGTCTAGGGGCACACGCTGGACAGCGAGCTCCGAACACAGAAAATTTCTGGTAGATACTAAGTATCATTTGAAGATTTTGGAACGTATAAGGTTCTTATCCTCTAGACTGATTCATATACCATTTCTGAACATTCTGGTATCCTTTTTATAGTTATTTGAGCCTCTCATCGTTGCTCAAGACGCGCTTCTTCAATCCCTTGCGCGTAAACCTGGAGGCTTGTTATAGCCAGGATAATTGGTGTAATAGGTGTGTCTTTTTTTCATTCGATGTTAATATAAGCTGATTTCTGGCTCATGTATACTAGTTTATAACATTTCTATCTCTCGTCCATGTCTTCAGAACTGCCGTGCTCAAAAAGTAAATCAACGCGCCAGCGCAACCGTCATCCTCGGAATTCCGCTCCATTCATTCTTCTAATCGTAATGCGAGCATTCAAACAGCTATACCATCCGCTAGTACCTCACAAAATCAACCCCGAACGCCGCTACAAAGCCGTAACCAGTCTTTGCCTCCTCTGACTCCCCGCTCTCAGTCCCTGGTTTTAGTGAGTCCAAGGAAGCGGTGCGAGGCAGCCAATTCATCCTCTTGTCCGGTTTTGTCTTGAACAAATCTCTGAGCTCTCCATCGAAGCATTCAAGTCGACGTTTCTTCCAGATCAGTGACAACTGCAGCTGATCTCACAAGTTCACTGTAAACAAACGGACTCAGTGTTTGTTGCTGGAACACCATACTGGAGTAGTTTTGGTTGCGGAGGCATAGTGAAGGAGTGTCGAGCCCCTTACTACTGCATCTGCACACTGGTGACATGCAGTCACACTTGTGACACTTTTGACCTCAAAGTCGACTTCATTTTTTTATCTTGAACTCCGTCCTTCCTTGTCTTGAAATTGTGCTCAGCATGGCCATAGCAACTCTATACATGATCTGAGCAGCATTTTATGGCAATGGTGCCTTGTGCAATGTTATTCAGAGGTGATACTTTTCGCTCTTGTGACAACTGATCTCTCGTAGTAATTAACGTATATTTATTTACTGGATACATTTCTGAAATTCTAAAGCAGCTCATGCTTTAAAGGTGCTTCTCAGGTATAATGTACATGTCTTTGCGTTGGTCATAGTGTAAATATTTGTTGAGCTGTGAACATCGCAAAATGGTCCAACTAATCCGGATATTGTCCCAAGCCCCTTCTGCAAAGGATCACCCGTCACCGGGCCGGAGCAAGGGCTTGCTCCGAACCTAGTGCTCTTAGGCGTCACGCAAACTCTGCTGACCCCACGTGGCGTTTATAAAAGGAAATTTTCTAACGGAGAGCTTGTATTGATACTCAAGACGCTTCTCTGAAATTTGCTTCGAATAACTTATTTCAATGCATACTGGGATGCTCTGGTTTTTTTTTGGTGATTTTACACTCAGATCTGAGAGACTAGATAGCAAGATACGGTAAATTGGCATAAAAATTCTATCTCCTCTCTCAGTTGACCTTCTTAAATACTGAAAAACTGCTCCACATGAAGATGGAACACATTTTGAGTGTTTTTTCAATCCCTATTTTCCATAATCTCGCTGTGAACGGTACAATCACTTCAAAGGGCGCGGGAATTTCAAAATTTTCCTTTTATAAACGCCATGTGCGTCAGCAGAGTGTGCCTGACGTCTATTTACCTTTCTTACCTTTTTTGTTTACTACGCCTTTGGTCCTGCAAAATCATCCCCAAAGTACAATGGTACGCACACATCGCTAACATATCAACAACCTGTCTAGGAGACAAATTGGAACCTATCCCAAGCCAAATTATGCCTTGAGTATCTGTTCTGTTAACCGAAGAATCGGATGCGTTTCAATTTCGTGCTGGCTAAGAAGCCAACTAGCCTGCGCATCCTTCCAAGTGTAACACAAAGTGACCACAAATACAACTAGCCCAAGGCTTGGGACCACGCCTGTTGCTCCTTATAATTATCAATATGTTAGCTGGATACGAGGTGTGGGCTTGTGTGCGGCTGTGGAATTCAGAGATTGTCTTTGGACAACACTTTCACTCCTCATCTGTAGAGTTGACCTCGATTGCATTCTGGAAATATCAAGGTAAATATCGAGGTTCCCCGTTGTAGCTTACTGATCATTCGTCCAAGTGCGCTTTGAGGCTGGTCAACGGTCTTCCTTCCTCATGAAATTCGAACCGTAGTCTGATTGCGCTGTCGGAAGCAATCAGTTGTGGAACTGGTCTGCAAAGTCGTTGGATCCCAAAGCCGCAGGTGAGTGATTCTATCCATTATTTTGCTTTATAACCCAATAAATACAGCAGGAATATTGAACCCGATCGCCCAGGTTTGGCTTTCATTGCAGCTGTCAATGTGAAGATTCTCCGCGTGCTCCCTGGGTCAAGCCCTGTCTTCGCCTCGGCAATCTACCACTTTCCCCCAGCATCAGATAATGAACACATCTATGCAGCAGGCAACTCACCCGTGTTCTTCCATGCGGACGTGCACACCGCCAGTTATCTGGTATACATTTCCATGATATACATGTCCGACTCCCTCACATTGTGAATGGTCGTTCGTAGTGCTGCTGTGTAAATCATTCCCGACATTGTTGAACAATGAATTTCCGACAGTAGCTTGGGAGAGGGAATTTGTGGGGGAAGCTGCCACCTGTCTTGTTGGTTGCGATGGCGGGACAATGGGTGAAGGTGCGATCAAAATCGTCTGTGAGGGGGAAGTCTGTGTACTGACAGGTGTCCCTCGGTTAGTTGATGACGGTGTCGTCGACGAATACGGTTGTTGTCCTGTATTGCGCGAAGGCCCGCTCTCTTCTTGTGGAGATGGTACGTGATGTGACCAAAATAGAAGAATCCGTCTCTGCGAATTTGACAACCAGTTACAACGTCTTATATCTAGGCAACCACGACTCACCTCTATCTCAGCGCCCCTCTTCTTGATCTCTTCATAATTCATCCTTATCATCCTCAAGTCTCGTGCTCTACACAGTAGCGCCATAACCACTGGTTGTCGATTCAGCGTATCCACAAATTCTTTACAGTTGACCAACGTCCTGTATGATTGGTTAAGCATCATGTGTGTGTATCATTAAGCAAAGGGAATGTACTCATCAAATTCCTGCAGTCTATCCCCAAGATCGCATATCATTCTTCTCTCTTGCACACTTGATGCAGCTTCATATTCCCTTATAACCGTATTGAGGATTATAAATAAACGGAAGTTTGTCTCTGGGATGTATTGGTGGTCGGACGTATTGGTGGTTGGATTGGTGGTGGACGTATTGGTGGTGGATAGCAGATTGGGTGTGGGACGTATTGGTGGTGGTCGGATTGGTGGTGGTAGCGTTGGTGGCGGGCGGATTGGTGGTGTCGAATTGGCGGTGGTCGGATTGGTGGTCAGACGTATTGGTGACCAAACGTTTTGGTAGTCAGACGCTTTTTTCACAACAATGCTGAAAAGTTAGTGTATGACTCTAATTTTAGAGTGCCTGGGACCGGTTGTAGAAAAGCTACAAAGTGAAGATGAAGTAGCAAGTAATGGTAATGGTTGTGGATGAGGCAAGAAGCGTGTGGGATCGAATCTGCAGTAATTCCCTTTTTAGTGGGTCAAAGCTAACCATTTGTCAGGTTTTGCCGACCAAATCCGTTTGTTTGTTTGTTTGTACCATACATAAACAAGGGAAATCACACTGCCAATCATTATGCTTCAGCCAGGCTGAAGTATAATGCGAAATAATTAATTTCAATATATATATGAAATGTAAATTTTCAGATTACTGTAGAAAATATATATTTCATTAAACAAATGAAGTGAGAACTTTCAGACCACCTGTAGTGGGAAGCTTCGACCTCTGTCCGAAACCTATTGTTTCGGACAGAGGCCGAAACAATTACCTTCAACCGGGCTGAGAGGCTTCCCGAAAAGGAATATTTCATCCACCGGGCGAAGCATTCCATTTCAGCAGCCTTTTCATAGCAATGCTGATATGACAAGCTTCATCTGCGCGGCAGCCAAGCGGCAGCATCGCGTACACTGAACTGCGTAGCGGAGGCTTACACTGGATTCTATGAAACAGGGTTACAGTATATACTAATTATAATATTTTGAAGTACTACAAGTACATAAGTGAAAAAACCTACATGTACACACCCATGTTTGGTTGTACCGATGGTCGCCGTAAGTGACGTAGGCGAGAAGGCCAAGGTTGATTTGCAATTTTCGATTTGTATTTTTATTTATTTATTTTTGAATCTTGGTTTCATATATTTGGAATAACATTTTAAAGGTATCACCATGTTATTAAGCCTATGTCTATAATCTCAAGTTGCAATTGATGTTTATAATAATAATATGGAGGCAGGCACACTATATAAGGCAGTACCTACTTTAACAATTGCCCAATGGCGTACCTCATCAGCAAAACCCATATTTTTGCTGGAGAAAACCCATTCATTTGGGACATCTCTGGAGCAAGGTACCCTATTCCAGAGACCTCTGGAGATCTCTGGAGAAAATTGACAGTTTTTTTGACAGCTGTCAAGCTCCAGAGATCTCTGGAGACCTCCAGCAAAAATACAGGTTTTGCTGATGCTGTTTATTGTCCCCTGCTGTGAAGTAATGGAGGCCCAAATTTACACCAAAACCATCAGGTCACTTGTTCAATCCCTGGTAGGGTTATTCCTCTATTATTCCATATATGTTATAATTATAGTATGCAGTAAGTCTTTGTGACTCTTACATTGCAACTGGTTTTTAAAGTTTCATACATATAATAGGGCTTTTTTGGTGGGCTTTTTGGCATTGGACAACTGAGATCTATTGCCAATGCAAAGAGTCTGATAAGTAGGGCTCGGCACCGTGACCGTACACTCACGGTTTACGGGTACCGTAATACGGACCGTGACCGTACCGTCTCGAATTTTAGGTGGCCGTAAATTACCGTCCCGTTTACGGCCGTTACGGCCGTGATACGGTCACCTCGCAAGAGGCAAAAAGCCTGATCGCAGCAATCTGTGAGGACAGTATTCCATGAGCTCTACATACTCAATGTTGTAGGTTCAAGTAATTATTAACATTCACACCTGAAAGAGCAACTTTTTCATGTAGCGTGCACGTGCCGGGAATGTTCCGGGCTGATGCCGAACCTCCAGCCTTGCTAAATTGGTCTTACCTGGAGCGGATTGAGCATTAGGGTGTTTTTTAATGCTTGGTAGGTGGTCTGGAGGTAAACCTAACAATTTTGACAATTTTCTTCAGGGACAGCGCCAAGCGCCAGTTTAGCGCCCACACGGTCGTACAATACGGTATACGGTACGGGTATTACGGTCACCGTACCGTATTGACCAAAACTTGATACGGTCACGGCCGTATTTTTGACGGCCGTACCCGTATACGGTACGGTGCCGAGCCCTACTGATAAGGAGTAGAATAGTGCAACTGTACAGTGGAATAGTGCATCTATCTATTTGATGGAATATTAATTACAGAGAACAAGAACAAGAGCCTGTCCATCAGCAAAACCTGGATCTTCAGGTAAGCATTTACAAACACTGGTAAAGGCCACCACTAAGGCCAACCCCACCAATCTGGCGAATTTTTCAACGTACGTTATAACAAACATATGACATTGGCCAACCTCACCAACCTGGCGATTTTTGCCACTCTTGCAGACTATATAACTCATTTTGTTGTTGGCCAATGTTGGCCATCCTCTTTATTTGTGGCCATAAAAAGGCGGAAAAATCAGCTCTGTTTCAGTAGCAGGCAGCTTTTACTCATACTCCATTGTCCAATTTATAGTATCTTCTATTACAGTTTTTTGTGGGTATTATACTTATATTTCTCTGATGCACACTGATTCGAACTCAGGACCTTACAGAAGCATAGGCGCTAAAGCATGCGCATGCGCAACTTACTACTTAGCCAAGCTGGAACACATTAATCATATACTTATATTTAATATATGATATCATTGAATGTGTTTTATCTTTTAATTGGGAGTTTACTTTGCAGTTTCAACCTCATATCTTATTTGTTGGACGGTCGGTCAAAGCATAGGTTATTGAGCGTGAGTCCCACCGGAGATTATAGTATCCGGTCTTATTTCAGTTTCGGCTTTTGTTTTACCTATATTCTTTTATCCTCGTTATCTTGTTTCCTTCATCCTAAACACGTATTAGTTCTTGTTTCGTTTCGATACCCCACTTCCAATATTTCATTTTTGGTTACATATTAGGACGAGCCACAGGCTGCGCCTAGATCGGTCGTTATGGACTTTTATACTTATACAGACCGTTTTCATACTACACCCTCAGTCGTTTGACACCTTATTACTTGTGTCAACCTGAGGGTAAGTCTTTTCTATACATACCTGTTTATTCACGATACTGATTACTTTATTAGCTTATTTGTCACTTCGTTCAACAGGTAATTACTAGTTTAATGGAGTCGTTTGACACCTTATTACTTGTGTCAACCTGAGGCTTATTTGTCACTTCGTTCAACAGGTTATGGGCCCCGCCCGCTACTGAATCTTATACACGAAATTGATATCAATATTATTGACACAAGCTCTACACGACTCACTACGCTACATTTATCGCATCCTTACATCTTGGAACCAAAGTCATGGCTAGCAACGGCGCTATTCCGCCTCCTATCCCAGAGGTTCCCGCAGATCTGAAATTTGATGGAGGAGTCAAAGTTAGTTGGGCTCCGGTGAAGCGAAGGATTATAAACTCACTAAAGACTCAAGGCCTAGTTGGATATACCGACGGCTCAATTCTCAGACCCTCTATCCCTATTATTGTCGTTACTGCTCCCAATGCAGCATCTCCTACTCCCACATCTCCTACTCCTGGTACCTCTACGACAACGCCGTCCTCCGAAAAGGCCACTGCTGTCTTCTCACTCTCTCGCTCCGTTGACAAATGGATCTTTCGAAATGATCGTGCCAAAGGAATTATCGAGTCACATATCAATGATCTCCCCTCGTTGATGCCTACCGTTGATACTAAATCAGCGAGAGAGGTATTCACCGAGCTGGACAAGGAATTCGAGAAGAAAGACGGAATGAGGAAAGTGCTTACTGAACATTGTCTTAGATCCTTCGTATTTCGTGAAAACGAGACGGTGGAAGAGTTCTTTAAACATCTTTGCGAGCTTCGGAAGGAGGCTACTGAGGCAGGGAACGTCATCTCCGACACTGAATTCAGAGATATGGTTATCGCTGCATTCCCCACGTTAGCATTTGATAACATTATCCAGAATATCACGGCGAACCTATCACTTTACCCCACCTCTGCTTCAGTCATCCAACACATCACTTTCCAATACTCCCGTGTTGAGAACCATCCAGGAGCATCCTCGTCTGGTGATCGCCTCACCGAAGCTCATAACACTGTAGTATCTCCGGAGACTGCCGTTTTGACGAGGATCGCGGAACTCGAGAAGATGATAGCAGCGAAGTTGTCGAGGTCGAATCCAAATGGCGACAGGAAGTGTCACAACTGCGGAAGGACGGGACACATCAAAGACGACTGCTTTAGAAAGGGGGGAGGGAAGGAAGGACAATATCCCGCCTGGTGGAGAGGGAAGAAGGATCCAAGTCTGGAATTGTCTACTTCCTCGTTGGCCGTAATCGGAGACCTGGCCCAGAGTTATGCAATGGCAGCCATGGCGGAAACCAATACCCCCGGCGAGCTTTACGCAGATTCTGGAGCGTCCGACCACTTCTTTCAAGAGAAATCAGACTTCGTTACCTATACACCTTGTAATCGAATTGGTCAGTCATCCGAGGCATCGACAGGACTTAATATTGTTGGGATAGGAAAAGCGAGGAAGGTACTAGTCCAGGACGGAAAGGACATTGTACTTACCTTCGACAACGCCCTTCACTGCCCTACCATCGCATCGGACCTCATCTCTATCAGCCAGCTTGACAAGAAGGGATACCATATCCATTTTGGAAATGGTTGCGCTCGATTCTTTACCCCGACCGGAAAACATTTCCTAACTGGAAAAGGGAAGGATGGGTTGTATAAACTAAACCCAAAGATGGTCGCGCTCGCAGTCAAATCTCGCTCACTAAATCACCCAGTGGACTTGGCCAATTGGCACAGACGTCTAGCACATGCTTCGGTGGAAAGGATCAACCTCTTGCAGAAGAAAAACCTGGTCGATGGACTGTCAGTCACGACCACCAAGGTGGATGGGAAATGTGTGAATTGTCTTACCGGTGCTGCCGTTCAACGTCCGTTTGATGCTGTCTCGCCGAGAGCCACGCAGCTGCTGGAGAAAGTCCATATGGACCTTACCGGACCACTCCGTGTACGAGCCAGGGGAGGTTTCTATTATTCCCTGCTGATTATCGATGACCTCTCGAGATTCGACAAAGACTATTATACAGCGAACAAAGAGGCGGACACGACACTAGTTTGCATCGAATCCTTTCAAAAGATGGCCAAGAAGCAGACCGGGGAGAAACTGAAGTGTATCCGTGTTGACGGGGGAAAAGAATTTATAAACGAGAAATGGACGAAATGGGCAGATGGGCATGGCATCAAAATCGAGCATACACCGGCATATTCGTCAGCAATGAACGGTGTTGCGGAACGGAAACATGCTATTACCTTCGCCAAAGTCCGAGTTATCCTACATGACTCCGCTCTCCCTGAATTCTTATGGGCTCTTGCTGGAGCATACGTCGTCTATACCGAAAACCTCCTTCCTACAGCTGGAAACGGCTACCGCATACCTGCCGAAGTATTTTGGAAGGTTCGCCAGGACATCTCTCACCTTAGGCCATTCGGAGCTTGAGGTTGGGCTACGAAAGTCAAGGGAAATAAGTTGGGTAAGACAGAGATGCGAGCTTTCGAGGGAAGGATGGTAGGGTATGGGGAGAGAGGTGTGTATTTGCTGTACACCGCTGAAGGTAGAGTGGTTCCTAGTCAGAGATGTGGTCTTTGAGGAGGGACGTCCAAATCGTACGCTGTCGCCAGCCGGAGGGGAGGAATTAGTGGATCAGGGGAATGATGACGTGCCTGATTTAGTTCCGCCTAACGACACCGACGCCACAGCCGAGGACATAAGTCCGATCAATCCCTCGATCAGACAAACTCGTTCTCAGTTACCAAATCAGGATGATACTCCTGACTGCCGAATCCACGCCCCCCTTCAGCTCCTACTAAACGCACCTGCACCAAATATACACCAAATCCCTGATATTCCCCTTCGACGCTCTCCTCGTATCCCAGGGATCTTTAAACACCTCGGAAGAACGCGACTATTCAACCTAGGGCTAGTTTGGCGCAACTGGTGGAAGTGTTTAACGAAGTTACGTCTGACTTCAATACCGCACTTTCCGCAATCGGGATTCCCCTTGTTCCCAAAAGCTATGGGAAGGCTATGGATGATCCAGAGCAATGGTCGCCTGCCATTGGAAAGGAGATACAGCGGATGAAGGAATTCGACGTTTTCGGACCCCTCCAAGACCCTCCTCCAGGTGCCACGATCCTTGTACTCCTCTGGGTATTCGCCCACAAATTCGATGGGAACGGAAACATCGTAGACCAGAAGGCACATCTTGTCGTGAATGGAAGTACCCAAGAGGAAGGTCACGACTTCTACCAGACATTCACATCGGTCTTACATTTTGAGTCTCTTTGCATTCTCATTGCGCTATGGGTCACCCTCGGATACCATATCTGGCAAATTGACTTCGCCTCCGCCTATCTAAATGCCAAACTCGAAGAAGAGACTTATGTCTGGCCCCCTGAGGGATATCCGGGTCGAGGATCAGGAAAAGTAATGAGATTGAATAAATCCATTTATGGCATGATGCAAGCTGGTCAAAACTGGTGGAAAACTCTCGACGCCTCCTTTGGAGAACTAGGATACACCCGTTCTCAAGCTGATCAGTGCGTCAGGAGTCGGATATCAGAGACAGGGGAGACCATGACAGGGACCTATATGGACTGACACACTTGGGGGTTCATCGTCGATCGAGGAGATGGAAAAGGCCAAACGGGAAATAGGGGTGAAGTATCGTATAAAGGAAACGGATAGCGTCCAGTTTGCTCTAGGAATGAAACTCACTCATGACCGAGACCTCAGAACCGCCACTCTCTCTATGCCCGCTTATTGGGACAATCTTTTCGCCAAACATGACCTTGGGGATATCAAACCAAAATCGACTCCACTCTCTCCTGGAACGGTTCTCTCGCTTGATCCAGAGCCTGAATCTGCTGATGACATTGAGTTCATGCGAGATAAGCCATATCGAGAGATTCTTGGAGCGATTCAGTTCGGAGCGGCGGCTTGCTGTCCTGACATTGCTCATGCAAGTAACCTCCTTAGTCAATTCGCTAATAAACCTCGGAGAATCCACTGGAACGCTCTTATGCACCTTGTCCGATACATTAGCAGCACTTGCGAGTTGGGAATTACCTTCACCAGAGACGCCCCAGGAGGAATCACTCCCGTCACCTACGTCGACGCCGACTTCACCTCGTGCGTAGATACTCGTCGTTCCACTTCAGGTGTTCTGACTATGATAGCAGGGGGTCCGACCTTTTGGATGTCGAAACGTCAGGATGTGGTGGCATTATTGACGACGGAAGTGGAGTACATAGCGCTAGCGAAGGGAGTTCAACAAGCTAAATGGGTCCATTTGTTCCTCACCAAACTCGGTCACAACGTATCACTTCCATCTATCATTCGGTGCGACAATCAAAGTGCTATCGCAATATCCGAAAACCCTAAATTCCACTCCCGAGTTAAACATATCGACATCCGTTTCCATTTTGTACGCACTGCTGTCGAGAAGGGAGAGGCTATCATCGAGTATATCCCTCGGAAGAGAACCCCGCGGACATCCTTACGAAATCTCTGGGTACTACTCTTCATTGTCGCCAGGTTGGGCTAATCAGGTTGGACTTGTAATCCCCGATGGGACTAGGGGAGTGTTGAACGGTCGGTCAAAGCATAAGTTATTGAGTGTGAGTCCCACCGGAGATTATAGTATCCGGTCTTATTTCAGTTTCGGCTTTTTTTTTACCTTTATTCTTTTATCCTTGTTATCTTGTTTCCTTCATCCCAAACACGTATGAGTTCAAGTTTCATTTCGATACCCCACTTACAATATTTCAATCTTGTTACATATTAGTACGACCAACAGGCTGCGCCTAGATCGGTCGTTACGGACTTTTATACTTATACGGACTACCTTCATACTTCACCCTCAGTCGTTTGACACCTTATTACTTGTGTCAACCTGAGGGTAAGTCTTTTCTATACATACCTGTTTATTCACGATACTGATTACTTTATTAGCTTATTTGTCACTTCGTTCAACAGGTAATTACTAGTTCAATAGAGTCGTTTGACACCATCATTACTTGTGTCAACCTGAGGCTTATTTGTCACTTTGTTCAACAATTACATTTGCCTCAGAGTCCTAATGGAGCCTTGGGCATCCAGCTAGTACAATATTTGGTCTCAGAGAGTTTTAGCTCACCTAGATGATTCTGTCATCCATGTTGGTTTTATCATCTTGGTCAAGAGACTTATAACATCGCGGGAGTGTTTCCATTCATCGCGGCAGCTCCGGGCCGGAGTTACCGGACATTCCGTGACGAGATTGCCTAGGCAAGCTTTCATCTGGTCAAGAGTTTTCATCTCGGCAGAGTAACATTGTAAATTTTGTATAACCAACTTGTTGGGCTGCACCAAGTGCTGCCTCAGAAACTTCAATCCCTTGGGTATGTCTTTCGATTGTCTAGCCTAGTAATAACTATATGTGGGCTCGGAACAGCCTTGCTCATCAACTTTGGTATCCACTGAGCTTGACTTGCTACACCATACAATGCATAGGACTTGAAACGAGATGCATTCACAAAGTTAAGTGAGATAACATTAATGTGTACCATCACTCTGTAATCTCTAGAGCACAATAGACTCTCAATAGACTTCAACTATCAGCTCGGGCTCACTATAGTTCTTGGTATAACCATATTGAGTATAATACAGAATCTAGGATTATCAATTCTGTACAGTTTCAGCTTTAGCCAAAAAATTGGCATATCAGTGATGTTGTGGATGGAGAAAGGGATGTGGGGATAGTAATCTGAATATGCCAGTATTAGACAAACAAGAGTATCACAAAGTCGATTGAATATATGGAGGCTGGCTGGGGAAATGAATGATTGCTTTGTTGAATAGAGATCGGGGAATTTCTTCAATAAGTCAACCACATGATGATAAATGAAGTTTAGCCAGAACCTTGCACAAAAGGCAGCCACAATTCAATCCTCTACTGGCATTGAAGGGTTCATCCACATGTCAAATAATGTACCTTTAGTACATGATCATTTTTCATTGCAATGTCTAATCCAATTTTTGAGCTCATACGTCTTCCCAAGTTTGATCACTTTCTTGCAACCATTACACATGACCTTGAATTTGCCTTTCACTTTCAATACCCATTGATTGCTTTCCAGTTGAGCCAGTCTTTCACCAACAGACATTTGCTTTGCATGTTGCTTCATTGGGCACAGCTTTTTCGATTGTCAATCTGTGCCAGTAGTATCACTGTCACTCTTGGGTCAAGTTGGGCATGTTTCATAGGAATTGAGTAGCTAGTAGTATTGGAGGTTGATGCATGAGAAAGACTAATAAATTACAAGTCAATACCAAGCTTAATTTCCCCTCAATTAAGTGGCTGTCTACATTTGATCAGTATGTGCCCTATGTCTTCAGTTTTTCCCCAACTCTGACATTGCATCCACTCTGCACAATCTGGTATGTGCTTCCAAAACCTTCCAACTTTATGTGCATCATGGAGTGCTATCCACATAAAATTTCACATCCTTCTTGAGATGTCTGGGTCCCTGATTGACTTCCAGATGTGTTCTGAGGTTGGTGTTTTTCCTGTTTGATCTTTTAATTCTTCCTGCACCTTTTTGATCATTTTGTCTGTAGCAGGGCAGGGATCTAATGGTTTTAGTCCTGTATTGTGCAATAAGCAAGGGCCTGTGTGATTGTGTTAAGTTTGGCTTCAGGAGCTGAGCATGTGGCATCAACTGTAAGATCAATTTGTGGTCCCTCAGTATTAGCTCTTGCCAGGTCATATGATGCATCCACTGCCTCTCGGGTGTCAGCTCTTGTGGTTTTATGGAATATGGTAGGTGCAGTCCTGCATCGGAGCTGTGCAATAATAGCTCAGTATATCTTGGCATCCTTGACACCAGAGAAACCTTTATTATCCCATACAGTAAGTTTTTGGGGAATATTTGTGATAAACTGTTTAGGGCAAGGGAGATCCACCATTCTGATGTATCCCAGAAAATGGGGGATGTCCCTTGATTGATAGATCAACCTAGCAGCTTAAGGTGCTTGAAGCCACTGCCAGGGATGTGCAGCATTGCGGTCATGGTGGTTTGTGAACAAGAGAAAAAACATGATGTCACAGTTGTGACATCACACTTTTTCTCTTGTTTTCAAACAACTACATTGGTACGCTTGACAGTGCAGGTAAGCTTCCACTAGTTGTTTAATGTAGAGTATAAATTAAAAATAAGAAATGAATGTTGGGAACAATGTAAGAAGGCTAAAGGCCTAGTGGAATCATTATGAAAAAGTAAAAAGGACAAAGAGAGGTCATGTTGCTCCATTGTGCGAGGCAGGTGGCGGCCATGACAGTCCAAGTCACCCAAAGTGCTTGTTCCAACACTGATTCTGCCTCTCTCTCTCCCTAGGTCATTCATTCTTTACAATGATCCGACAATGGTAAGTAAGTTCTTTTGTTCAAATGACACTATCCTCAAAAAGTCATTGATACTAAGTCTAAATGTAAAAATGTATTTATTCTGGATGAATGTGATGATGAAGATGCGGAGATTGACAGGGAAACAGACATCAAGGATAGACTGTCCTGGGGGAACAGCAACAATGACTGTGCCATGGAAGACAAAGTGCTGAAATCTCAACATGTTAAAGCCATGGATCACAGTGACAATCCAGAAAAAACTCAGGAAGGTCTCCACCAGTCTTGGATAACATCAGATGCCAAGACTCATGAAGAGCGTGCAATAAGGGCTGAGGCATGGGCATCTCAAATAACCAAAATGCAAAGGGAGCATGAAAAGCAAAAGTCCGAAAGTGTTCCACTTTGTTCCACGAATCACATATCTCCCATGGATGCTGTCATTGCAAGTTGGGAAAGAAAGCCAAAGAGCTCAAACAATGCAAGCAAGTATAAGACCTCGGAGAGGTCAGAGCTTACTTTCACCCAAAAGAACACAACTGGACTGTATATTTGTCTAGGTATTCTCAGCGGGTGATGGTGTAAAGCTAAAGTACGAGTGACATAAAGTGACATTTATATAGTAACATGAATGAATTAAAAGATAACATAACAATGTATGCATAAGGGAACGGGGGCGTTACACCCTCCCCGGCCAGATTGAGTCCACAGGAGCAATCGATAATTAAGCCCGGAGATTGAGTACCCACGATAGCGTGTCGTGAGCGCCTAATCAACATGTTGGGCAGTATGTGCAATGATACTCACAACAGCGTGTCGTGAAAGTCAAGGTAGTTGGGGCTATGACATTCACGATGGCGTATCGTGAAAGTCAAAGCCTAGCACTCACCAGCTGATTCCACTAAGCCTTTGCCAAATATCCCGATAAGTGTCGGGGAACGTTTTGCAATTTGACCCGATAAAATCAAAGAAAAAAAAATTTTGCTCCAAAACACTATTTGCCAAATATTCTGATAGGGGGTGGATCATCCTCGGGTGCTGCTGCCGTTTGATCGGCACAATGGCAAACTTGTGGATTCCGTTTCCACCCTTCCCAGGGCGCTTATTTGCTTGTTTTGCTAAATATTTGGCATATTAACTAGCTTCTGGCTCTTTTGCCAAATATTTGGCATTGTTAATGCTATTGTCAAAAGTGGCGGGATTTGTGCGCATGCCCGCCCACCGGCAACCATATCACTGGGCGCTTATGGGCGCTTATTTCCCGAAAAAAGTCGGTTATTGGGCTGCATAAATCTTCAAAAAATCATAAAAAATGTCGAAAATATTCAGGGATGCATTGATGCATACTGGCACTCAATTTGCATATGGTACAGGATCTTTTGCAAAATATCTCGATCACACTATACTGGGGGGCATGTACCTGGCCTCTGTCACTTACTTTCCCACGAAAAAAAACCAAAAAAATAAGGTTACTGGGCTTGATAAATCATGAAAAAATCATCAAAAACCTCGAAAATATTCAGGGGTGCATTGATGCACACCATTGCTTAATTTAAATATGGTACAGGATCTTTTGCAAAACATTGATCACAATATATTGAGGGGCACATACAGTGGCTGCCAAAATCGACATCACCCCCCTAGTTTAGTTGCCTATTCAGTAGCCCATTCAGTAGGTCACGTGGGGTGACATCAATTTTGGCAGCCACTGTACCTGGCATCTGGCAATTATTTTCCTGTGAAAAAAACAAAAACATAGGTTACTGGGCTTGATAAAGCATGATAAATATCGAAAATATTCAGGGGTGCATTGATGCACACCAGTGCTTAATTCAAACATGTTACAGGATCACCTGTAAAAGATGTTAATCATACTATATTGGGGGGCATACCTGGCACTTATTTTCCCATCAAAAAAAACAACAAAAAACAGTTACTAGCTCTAGGCTTGATAAATCATCAAAGAATCGTGAAAAAGCTCGAAAATTTTTGGGGGTGCATTGGTGCACACCAATCATTAGTTTACATATAGTACAGGATCTTTTGCAAAAGATCTTGATCATACTATATTGGGGGCACATACCTGAAGTCCCACAGTATATCCCGGGTGAAGTTTGATTGTCAGATTATAGATTTGCATTTGGATGATCATTTTGTAAATTTCTCATTCACAAATGTGGATACATTCATGAATACTTTAGTAAAAAAGAACTGGATATAGGTAATATGATGTCCTAAGGAGAGGGCAGTTAAGCATATGTAAAGAACCATACAACATGTGGCCCACTGAATATTGAGATCTTCCAATGCTGGTGCTATTTCCGGGGTAAAATAGGGTATCTCAAACATTGCCTTCACATTTAGTTTTCTTTTACTTTGCCTGCTGCATACTGTTTTATGGTTCACAGTAAAGCATAAAGTTGTACCTATAACTGTACAATCATGATATGACTACAGCCAATATGTATATGGTGACAGTTTATGGTTATGGCAAGCAGCCCTGCTGGAGGTTGGCATTCAGATGATGATTTACACAAATGGAAATTCACTATACAAATCTTGAATGTGGATATAGTAATATATTCATGAATATTCACAAACATTACTCATCTCTAGAGTACTCTGAGCTAGTAACTCAATAGTACTAGTAACTGACACTAATAACTTGGAGTTACGAGTTTACTTACTAGTAATTTGTACAGGCAACTCGGAGTTACTAGGACTAACAATATTGGTTACTACTGGTAAAGTAAGTAAGCATTAATAGCTCCAAGCTTACTACTTCTTGGCACTACAACTATGGTAGTACTCATAACTGAGTTATATCAGTATTCATAGCCTGGGTACTACTATGCCACCAAGTTATGACACCTTACTGATTCAGAGTCATAACTAACTCAGTGGTAGTAGTAATGAGTTATAAGTACTGTTATACTAGTACTAATCTCGGAGCTACTACAGCAGTATACCTAATTAATACTTTACTACTAATAGTAACTACTGACTCTGAGTTAGTAGCACACTGATGCTAGTTATACTAATTGCTAGTAGGTCAGTATTTGGTACTAGATAGTTGATTTACTGTTACCAATTACTACTACTATACAATGTTGATTGATACACCATACCTTTTGACTGTGATCCTCATAACAAATTTTGAATTGATCACTGCACAGTATAGCTGCGTGACCCAAGTAAAACTTTCCACTCAGGGTCCCAAGATTGCTATTTTAGGACACTTTTGGGGGAGTTAGTATCAAACAGATTTGCTTCAAGTTTTTTTTGGCCTCACTGTAGACCCTCTGTGACCCAATCAAAATTGGTATAGTACTTCCTTACAAGTGCTAATAGTCAGGGATCCACATTGTAACCCATAAGATACAGCTTATGATTACATAACCATACTGTAAATGGTGTACAAAAGGGTAATTTTAATGGCTATATTCATACAGTTGTTGTACAAGTACCCCATACAGTGAGAATTTGTGCTAGTGCAACCCCATCCTCTGAATATTTCGTGTATTTTTTATGATTATTAATTTATCAAGCCCAGTAACCAGGTTATTTTATTTTATTCTCAAGGGAAAATAAGTGCCAGAGGGGCGTATGTGCCTCCCAATATAGTATGATCACAATCCTTTGCAAAAGATCCTGTACCATATGTAAATTAAGTACTGGTGTGCATCAATGTACCCCTGAATATTTTCGATATTTATCATGATCTACCAAGCCCAGTAACCTATGTTTTTTTTCACAGGAAAATAAGTGCCAGATGCCAGGTATGTGCCCCTCAATATAGTGTGATCAAGATGTTTTGCAAAAGATCCTGTACCATATGTAAATTAAGTACTGGTGTGCATCAATGTACCCCTGAATATCTTTGATATTTATCATGATTTATCAAGCCCAGTAACCTATGTTTTTGTTTTTTTCACAGGAAAATAAGTGCCAGATGCCAGGTATATGCCCCTCAATATAGTGTGATCAAGATGTTTTGCAAAAGATCCTGTACCATATTTAAATTAAGCAATGGTGTGCATCAATGCACCCCTGAATATTTTCGAGATTTTTCATGATTTTTTCATGATTTATCAAGCCCAGTAACCTATTTTTTTTTGGTTTTTTTTCGTGGGAAAGTGAGTGACAGAGGCCAGGTACATGCCCCCCAGTATAGTGTGATCGAGATATTTTGCAAAAGATCCTGTACCATATGCAAATTGAGTGCCAGTATGCATCAATGCATCCCTGAATATTTTCGACATTTTTTATGATTTTTTGAAGATTTATGCAGCCCAATAACCGACTTTTTTCGGGAAATAAGCGCCCATAAGCGCCCAGTGATATGGTTGCTGGTGGGCGGGCTTGCGCACAAATCCCGCCACTTTTGACAATAGCATTAACAATGCCAAATATTTGGCAAAAGAGCCAGAAGCTAGTTAATATGCCAAATATTTAGCAAAACAAGCAAATAAGCGCCCTGGGAAGGGTGGAAACGGAATCCACAAGTTTGCCGTTGTGCCGATCAAACGGCAGCAGCACCCGAGGATGATCCACCCCCTATCAGAATATTTGGCAAATAGTGTCCTGGGGCAAAATTTTTTTTTCTTTGATTTTATCAGGTCAAATTGCAAAACGTTCCCCAACACTTATTGGGATATTTAGCTTAAGACTAGCAGCATCTAGTGCACTCACCTCAATAGCGTGTTGAGGTGAGCGCTGGTAGTACAACGGGACGGTTAATTACCATTGATTCCCTCCATGGGGGCGGTGGGCGGTACTTTGGACTGGGCCGAAGCGGTGTTAGATGAAGAAGAGCCAGAGGCTCCTGCCGAGTTACTACTCGACGCAATCGCATTTGGTGGACTGTCGTAGGACAGACCACCATCATCTGTGATGAGAGGTGCGGGGAAGAACCCTACCCTGGGAATGGGATGACTTGGACGAGAGACTAAGCCCTCAGGTGCCCACATGTTATCATTGAGTCCAGCGGGAACATTCCCCGTGGACAGTGCACTCTCAACTCGGCCTCGAATCATGAGAGCCTTGTTGACTGTTAAGCTATCCGATGGACGGAAAGCTATGATCCATGTGAGGGCGAAGACAGCAGTGTCTTCCCCCATCAGGACAGTGATGCCTTGGGAGGCATAGAATCTCGCTACATCCTCCAATGTAGCGTTTCGTGTGTCATCCGGGAAGGTGGACACCGTAATTTCCGGGGCCACTGTAGCCCCTGTTGACATGATCAATGAGGCGTACAGTCCTGGAGTTGCAAACAACTCCGCCGACAGAAGGAGGAAACAATTTCGCTCAAGAGCGATCGTTCCTTGTGGCAGTTTGGGTGCCCGGTTATGAACGAGGATACGTCCTCGGACACTGCATAAGGAAATGTGATTACTAGAATCACAAACAATGCCTGGGGGCATTGTATTAGGGTGGACATGATAATACCGCGCCCAGGCTTCCGGTGGGTCAGATTTAGCGGGATTTTTCAATCCCGTCTGACCTCCCGGTCTCCTCCTCGAGATTGTCGTCTTAGACAACGAAGCTTGAATTGACGAAGTGGAAGACGTAGCCCTTCCACTTGTAATAGCAGTGGGGAGACTCCCCTCCGTGTAAGAAGAGGAGAGCTCAAGTTCGGGCATTGCCCGACCCTTTCCCTTATCCCTCTTTGGGTCCCGATCATAGGCGTATTCTACGAAACGCGGCCTAAAGAAGTTGGAGAAGACGGTATGCTCAAGAGCGTTCCGTTGACCTGCCGGGACCTTGCAGACCTCCCTGTACAGGTCCCTGCAAACCTTGAACGCAGGCCAGGGCAAATTTCCGGTGTTAACACCAGAATCGTTGAAGTCTCGCAGTATGCGAGCCAACCACAGGTATTGGATGGCCAAGGTAACTTCCTCAGCCTTCTTGATGTCGGCGTGGGCTTCTTTGCCCCCTCGAGCAATTGGTAATCCCAATTGATTGTTGCGTTGTGCGTCCGTAGCTTCATTGCCATAGACAATGTAGCCCTTGGAGGTATGATATCCACTGTCAGGTAGGATTTCTGGAGACACTGGGTCTTGTTTACGCGGGGGGAAACTGAGCACTGGCTCCGTCTCTCCCGCCGTGGTTTCGACTGGGTCAATACCTGCAGAGGACAGCATCTCCTCATCTTCGTTCTGGGACGAAGCAGTAGTGGGAGCTGTAGAAGGACCATCTCCGGTAGTGCACTTGCGCTTACCGTGACGGTCTGGGGAATCATATTCGGGAGCTTGAGAATCAAGTCCCTGGTTGTGGGCTCGCCGACGAGAGACTTGCTCTCGAAGCTGGCCTACTTCCGCTTTGAGGCTATCGCGTTGAACATGCAAACGGTCTCGTTCATCTCGCAAATGTGCGAGGTTGTCTTCACCGTCGTAGTATTTACGATGTAAATCCTCGTATCCGAGTTGCTCGCTGGCAAGCTCAGCACTCAACTCGCCGATACGCTGGGTGAGAGATGCTACGTCTCCACCAGCAGGGATATTTCCCACTGCAGACCGTCGATAGTAATCGACGTGTCTGCTTGTGGCAGCTCTGAAAGAGGGCTTGTCGTCGACGAACGCCGGAAGCAAGTGTGATACAAAAGCATCACACTGAGAGCATGTACCCCGTGCATGAATTACGGTGCCCAAACTCTCATTGAAGGTCCATGGATTAACCATGGAACCTCCAGGGTACGGAGGGTGCATAACCGAGTTTGGCGCTTGTCCAAACATCGGCATTTGCGAGTAGGATGGCGTGGACGTACCAGCCATCGCCGCTGGATTGTATCCAGCTGCAAAGTTGGGGTTCGATCCAGCTGAAGGCAGGATCGAACCAAACACAAAGCTCAAAGGATTGGATCCTTGAGATTGCGATTGAAAGCCATGGTTAGAGAAACCAGGGTTTAATGGCGCGTAATGTGCTTGGGAAGGAGGAGGATGAGCGAATGGGAATTGGGATTGGGGAGGATACGATGGAGGATGTGGCGTAAAGCCACTGGGATAGGACATTGGACTGGGTCCAACGTCGGTTGTGTTGCCTGTAAAGGCATTTTGGGGCCCAGTCAAAGACTGGTCCGATGCAGGAGGCGCGGAAGGCGTTTGGCGGTCAGCCATCATCAACGTTCAGCTTCAAGTTGGAATTTCAGTTGAAATCCCAAAGCTGCCGCCGTGTGATTTGTGGCGGTGCCTCCGCAATGGATCACTGTAGGCGCGTCAATTTGACAATTCCGAGGAATTGCCGCGTGGTAGTTCCCGCCAGTCGGTAACTCCATGCTGCTCTAGATATTTATCTAGAGCTGCTGTTGGATCCTTTCCAGGATCCCCAACACCTTCGTCAGTGTTCCATTCTGTATGGAACACGAGATTGTCTCCATCCCAATGATGACCTACAATCTCCTCTTGAGCATGCCATTCGACGTTGGATTTATATCCAAAGTCGTCTGGCTCTTCCACTGACGTCCTTGACGTCAGGTAGAAATTTTCAAGGACCTTGTTGTCCTCCATTCACTCCACTGTCTTCACCATCTTGCTAAGTATAGCACGCTCGGGAGATGCGCCATGTTCTATCATTTCTGAGATGATAAATGTGGGCAGCCCGTCCAGGAATTTCTTCCTGAGGGCATAAGAGTTAGGTGGGCAGGTCATTCTTGACCCCCACCGCTGAAGTTCGGCTTTATACGCCTGTACGCCCTTTTCAGGATCGTACTCGGTAGCCTCGAACTTTTCAGCCACTACGTGTATAGTTGTAGCTTGCACAAATCGGGCGAATAGCCCTAGTATGACTTTCTCGAAAGTCCAATGCAGCTGGGAACGATGAAGTCCTGTAACTTCATTGTTGTACCAGCATAATGCGTCCTTGTCGAGGAAACTTCCTACGACTTGGACGCATTGGTTGTCGTTGACCTTTCCAACTAATCGTGAAATCACGATCCATTGGAGGAGGGCCAAAAGCCAGGTGTCGAACTCTTCGACCTTGTTTGATCCTGTAAATCTGGAAGGATTCGGGATCTTGATGCTCTTGGGCATCTCAGTACTCTGGACCATTTCATGGTTGCAGTAGTGCCGGATTTGTTTTTGGTATTCTCGTAGAATACCCTTGAGCCAGGACTCACAATGTTCATCGTCGTCAGTTCTTGCTCGAAGTTTCGTGATGGCTTTACGTCGCAATTTGCGACGTACTTTCTTGTCAAGAAACTTGTTATTAGGTGCAAATGCACCTATCCAGTCGTCGTCTGACGACGAAGAGTCCTCAGAAGAGGATGATGGTGATGATGGTGGAGGGGGAGGTGGAGATTCACCTTCGGATGAATCATCCCAAGGCGTGCGGTGACGACGGGCAGGCTTTTTGCCTTTACAACTCTTGTCGTCCCTTCCGTCGCCGTCAACATCTCCATTGTCCCCGGGGGGACCATTACCACCTGGAGGACTATGTCCTCCCTGGAGTTTCCTATCCTCACTTATGTGAGAATTGTTTCGAGTTCGGTTTACCGAACCTGCTTGGAACCCACAATTGTATTGTGGATTCTGCTGGTTGGTGGGTGCATAGCCCACTCTACCAGTGTATTGGGGATGATACATGTCCTCCCTTCTAACCCACACTTCACGAGGAGTGTGGGACTTGTCGACAGGGTATCCACTTCTATTGAAGCCGATTCCCTGGTCGGGAATATTAGACACTCCAGATTTTCGGAGGTCATTGTTTCTGAGTTGCTGGTTAGCGACTCGGTTTTCCCAACTCCGTTGGAGTTGAGTTGCAGCAACAGCTGCGGCAATCTCTTGCCTTGGAGGAAGAAACATTTCTTCCCTCCGATCCCACACCTCACGGGGAGTGTGGGCTTTGTCGACAGGATATCCGCTTCTGTCGAAGCCAATACCCTGGTCGAGGATGTTGGACACTCCGGAATTTTGGAGGTCGTTGTTTCTGAGTTGCTGTTTAGCGACTCGGTCTTCCCAATTCTGTTGAGAATCAACGGAAGGTGGATCTGCAGCATTTGCTGCTGTGTTCACCTGCACAGTGGCAGGGTCATTGGCGTTGGTATCCAGTACCATTGCCGTTTGCGCAAACGCAACTATCGGCGAAGTAACTACCTCGGATATTTTGCGTATTGGGGTAGGATCACGGATCCTATCCCATTTGGCCGTTGGTACGGCCTGACTTTCGTCAAACGTCGCAGGGCATTGACAAATGTAATGAACATTCGTGTCTGAGGCTAAGCCCAGATGACTGGTAGCTGTGGCTACTGGTTCACGGTTCTTAATTCCTGACAAAACGTCAGGAATTGAGGTCGCAATCCCAGAATGGTGGTCACTCAGTTCCACCGGCACTATTCGGGGTCTCGTCACCACAGGCGATGTTGATCTCGAACGGGATGTAGATTCTACATCCGAGTGCAATTGAATTCCAGGAGGAGTTCCTGGACTCATTGTATTTACCAACGTATCCATGAGTTTTGAAAACTCACGGGCTACGTTTATGCTCATTTCTTGTGCTTCCGCACAGGCACGAGCGACGTTTCTCATCTATTGAAGGAATTCAACAGACAAGGAGAGGTCGGAACTGAACGGCTCCAAGGGAGCGTTCCGTTTTGACACTAGATTAGTGTCACTCTGCCACATATGCTCGGGAGCATGTGTGTTCAAGTTGTTGACAATGTTTTGAACGTCGTCGCGGTTGTGGAGAGAATCGTAATGATTCTCGGACTCGTAGGT
This sequence comes from Gymnopus androsaceus JB14, assembly GCA_009733575.1. Lineage (NCBI taxonomy): Eukaryota > Fungi > Basidiomycota > Agaricomycetes > Agaricales > Omphalotaceae > Gymnopus > Gymnopus androsaceus. Next base: position 28,768 of record ML769665.1, on the reverse strand, counting down.
GGACTTGGTCATAGGACCGGGTTTTGTGAAATTAAAAAACTTTAATTTTGATCGCGCAAAGTTACGCTTTGATGTCACTTGTGTTTAGCACAAGTAAAGAACACGGAATACGAAGAGTATTGCAAGATGTTCAAAAAAGTATAAGACCTCGGAGAGGTCAGAGCTTACTTTCACCCAAAAGAACACAACTGGACTGTATATTTGTCTAGGTATTCTCGGCGGGTGATGGTGTAAAGCTAAAGTACGAGTGACATAAAGTGACATTTATATAGTAACATGAATGAATTAAAAGATAACATAACAATGTATGCATAAGGGAACGGGGCGTTACAGCAAGCTCCACGGGCATCCATGTCCAACTACTCCCATTACTCAAAATCCTGCCATTCCAGGGCCCAAAACTCTGATCCACATCCTCAGAAGAAAGCGTGCTTCCTTGACACTGGGGGCAAGGTCCGATGCACCTAAAAGTCCGGTGCCTTAAATGCACCTGCCAATGCACTGGTCAATGCACATGCGTGACATTCCATCAACTCAATTCTTCTTTGGCTCGTAAATATGATGTCATTCTTACCCATATGGCTTGTTCTTCCGAGTCCTCCCCCAACTTTTTCCTTATTGTGCTGCCTTACAGTGCCTTGCCATGCACCAACTTTTGTTTCAGAAACACATATACAATTCACAACCATGGAAATTTTCCCATTACTGCTCGGATGGGCTTGGATGCAAGAGGTGGGCCTCAGGGCTGCGGTAGGCAGGAACTGCCAGCTTTAAAAAATTCTAAATTTGAAAAATTATTTGAAACCCCAGCCACCCGAGGTTTTCCGGGCTGTAGACTCCATTGGTGGACTGTCACGTCACTGGGCGCACCTTGCTGTGGCGTTTGTTGTTTATTCAAACCAACTCCGGGACCAATCAGCACCAACCTAATCCAAACCTCTGTGGACAACCACACACAAGCCCGTGCTCTAGCATGGATCTAAATGATTGACCCTGTTCCAAGAAGTCTCCTTGCGGGCTACGGAGATCAGGGAGTGCCAGAGGCACTTTTAACAAACTTTAGTTTCCGCCTTGAACTTGCAGTTGCTTTTCCATTGCACTTATATCTTGTCTCGATGCCTGCATCTTGCAGGAGCGGTATTGGCGGACTGTCATGTCACTAGGCATGTCTTGCTGCGGCATTCATGTTTGTTGATTCAAACCAACTCATATGCAAACCGCAGCCACAACAGTGGCTCCTTACTTCTGGTAAGCCTTCCTTTTTGCCTCCAAAACAGTTTAGTATGGTCAGACAGCTGTCTTGAAGGGAGTAGAGGTTGGGCTTTATTCCAAGGGCCCGGCCTTGAACTCAAGGGTGGTGAAACAACTGGAATGGCTGGTTCGGGGGCAATTATTGTTGACTTTATATACTAACTAAATAATCTATTATAGTATACATTCCTTGCATAAGGCTACAGCGTCATATTCTCTCCTTTCTCTCTCCATTCAGTTGCTCCCTTCTGGAAAGTAGTTGGTTGAAGATTCTCAGTAGGAGTGGCAATGGTTTCTGGTGCATGTTATTGCTTTCTTTAATCAATTGTGGTTTAATCACACACGGTTCCCCAGGTTGTTCTACATTATCTCCCTCCATCCTTCTGCAAGTACTGTTAGGAAGTGTACACTTCCTAATGTCCCCTGTGCGTTTCAACTGTTCAGTTAACAGCCTCATTCCGCTTGATAACCATGACCACTTAATCTTCTTTGGTACTATAACCCTGATCTAATCTATATCGAGGGTCACATCCAAATCCTATGATACAACCCCCTTGTCACTGTTCAACAACCAGTTTGCTTCGTAAACTACAGCCCAGTTGTGCAAACTTCCTGGTACTCTTTGACCCAATGACGCACACTACTACAGGGTGAGTTATATATACATTCCAAGTTGAAGAGTGCTTTAACAACCATTGATTTTTTCTAGCCAATCTGGATGCGGTGATTGCGGCAAGAAAGGAATCAATAGCTTTATCAAAGAGCACACCTGTGGTGTCGTCTGTGAAGCCATGAGCCTTAGCGAGTTGATTGTGGAGGAGGATGATTTGACTTCAATTGACAGTCCTCGTCGCATTGGTGGGCGCTATGACCCCATCCGTGGATAGACCTTCAGGTATGTTCTAAATATTACTGCACTCCTTACAAATATACGCTCATTTATTGCATTCTGTAAGTTGAGTACATATTGATTATCCGATTCCCAGCTCCCGTGCCTCAGATAGGACCCGGGTGGCCGGGGTTTTGAAATAATTTTCTGAATTTAAATTTTTTTGAAGCTGACTGTTTCCGCCTACCTCACAAGGTGGGCAATCTCTATCGCATACCAGAAACATGCCACATGGCTTGACATGGGAAATGATGGCAAGATGATGCCATGCTGAGCACCCAGACTTATTTCTTCAATTACATGGAGCAACTGCAGAGTGAAAACAATGACCCTCCTGCTTAGTTAACAATACATAGTAGACATCAGTGTAAAGACTCATTGTAAATGAAATACTTATACAGGCAAAGAATGAGCAGTTTCTAGATAAACCAAATAGTGCAATCTCAGGAGATTGCATCTGAGAGAGGTCCCAGACAGAGACTGCCGGCATCATACACCAGCACATGTAACCAACACTGGACTCAATGGAATGGGTGTGGCATCTACCAATGGATCAGTTGCTTCTAATTTAGACCTGTGATAAGTTCCTAGTGATCGGGACTTTTTTTTTGCTGGACTGCCTGTGGGATTTCACCAAGTATATAAGTATGGGTTGTATTGGTGTTGATTGTTGCTTTTTCCTTTCCCTTTACTTCTTTGCATGTGCTCAAGATGGTCATCTGCACTTGCTCTTATTGTAGGAACAAGCAGGTTATCATCAATGGTGTCAGCCAGCCAGGCTGCAATGTTAGTGCTTCTACTAGGATTGAGCATGAAAAAAGGGCAGCAAAAGTATTTCAGGCAGCTGTTAAACCACAGAGTCAGTCACCACTCAAGCCATCTCCTATAGAAAAGGTTACAGGTCTGTTACCGATTTCAGAATTACAATGCACAGGGATTGACCCATCTATAGAACTTACTCTAGACACATCATCTATTGTCAACCTTTGCTGCACACTGGTTATTTGGCTCAATCTCAAAGCTGGTGTTAGTCGAGAGACAGCAAATATTATTCTCAAGGCCATTCACTTCATTCTGTCCACAATCTTCAATTTTCTGCAAGTTGCATTGGCCTTGAATGGAATTCATATCAAACTTCCTGAAATTCAGATTCCCCATGATTTGCACACAGCATACCACATCCACAGCAGTGAGCCAGATATCATTCGGACCTCTTGCTGTCCAAAATGCTACACTATTTATACAGGATTAATACCATTGCATTGCAGCAGGAGGGAGTCCCCCCAGTGCTAGGGTATGTAATTCAGAGCTTTGGCGACTGCAGCAGTTTGGTCGGAACCCTCGCTCTGTTCCTAAAACATTATACAATACTCAGAATTTTGAGTCCTGGTTGCACTTTTTTCTTTCTAGACGGTCAATTGAGGATCACTTGGAAAGCACATTTCTTCGGACACCTAGCTGCTTTTGGTCAAGAAATGCATGACTTGCAGGATAGTCCTGCCTGGAAGGACCTGCAAGATTTTCTTCAGGTCACAGATATCATATAGTATTTGGTCTCTATATAGACTGGTTTAATCCTTACACAAACAAAATTGCAGGTATGTTTTGAATATATAGAGTCAAATTCAGCACTGAAACTGATATTAACACAGGAAAAATTGTTTCATGTGGAGCTATGATCTTGTATTGCTTAAATCTCCCTCCAGAGGTCCGGTACTTGCCAGAAAACATCTTTATTGTTGGCCTTACTCCTTCACCCATGAAGCCATGATGCTGTGCGCCTTATACATCTGCTTGATCCTGTCATTCAAACAATTCTTCAGTATGAAGCACCAGGAAAGTGCTATCATCACATACCGCCATGCAAATGGTGTTTTTGTACAAACTAGAGTAATTCCTCTCATTGCAGATTTGCCTGCTACCTCGAGAGCTGGTGGCTTTCTTTCACACTCTGCTGAATGTCTTTGTTCCTTCTGCCACTGCAAGGCTGATCAGATTGAATGCCTTGATTTGACTGCATTTACCAATAGAACTGGAGTTGAGGTGCTGCAGCAGGCACAAGCTTGGCTTAATATGACCACAAAAGCTGATGCCAAGCGCCAAGCCACTGCAACAGGAGTGCGGTGGACCTCTTTGCATCGCTTACCTTACCGGGATCCTGTCTGGCATACTATCCTTGGATTTATGCATAACTGGCTTGAGGGTATACTCCAGCATCAATTGCGAAAACTTTGGGGCATAGGCTGAGATGATGAAGCAGAAAAGTCTCTGGTTAAGATCAACCAGGAAGAATATTATTCTCAAAGTGATATTTCAGAATCTGGAGATGAGCTAGAGCAGCTCCGGAATGAAGCTATAGAGGCTGCCACTGGCACACTTGATCTTCCACCATCTTCACCATCTGCTTCCACTGAGAATGAAAGCTCTACTCCTACTCCTCGTGCCACACCTGCTCCTCTGATGGATATTTCAATGTATTCTGATGATGAAATTGGTGAAACTGAGGACCCTGATTATGTTCCTAATTACACTCAGGCTTCATTTGATTTTGCAAAGGAAGAGTTGAAAGAATTCAGAATTGCATTCAGTATGTCACCTTTCCAACTTGGAAAGGCAGACCTCCCATAAACCTTGGAGAAAAGGGTCATGGAAAGCTCAAAGCACATGAGTATCTTACCCTTTTTGCTGATATCTTTCCCCTCATAATACCAGAGATATGGTTTGATACACACCCTGAATATATGAATTCTGTGGAACACAAAATGCTTGAAAGTTTCTACCATCTGATTGCATCTACCAATATCATTGCATCCTTTCAAAACTTCAAATGCAGAAGCAGAAAGCTACACTGAACATTATATAGCATACCGTGCTTCTATCCAAGAGCTTTTACTGATTTTGCCTCAACTTCCAAATCATCACTATGCCATGCATAATGAGTTTCTCCTTAAATATTGGGGTCCATTAGCAGGCTTGAGTGAGTTTCCAGGAGAGCGGATAAATGGCATGCTTCAGAAGATCAAGACTAATAGGCATCTCTGTATGTATTTTCTATCAATCATGGGTTCTGATCTCAATTGCTTACTTTTTAGATGATATGGACTATACTATGCTGAAGACAAATGCACCAGACTTTGCCGCCTTCTTGCACTCCTACATGATAATCAATCAGGTGATTTACTAGACAAATCATTTGCCAGTATTCTGGAGCCTGAGGATAAAACAAAATCACCAGTCTTGGAGGAGCTTACTTCTGCAGATGCTGCTTTATTTCTTTCCAAAGCACCCAAGCTGAGACCAAATGAATATGTTTTAATACAGGAATATCTTCAATCCACTGGGCGCCCACATTGGGGATATCTTGACCTTCCTCATCCGGAATTTGCTCTTATTCTACCACCAAATGCCAAGAGCCTTGCTGAATTTCATGATAGTGGCCGCACATACAGCTGCAATATATCACATACAGGCAATAGTGCTATTCAATTTTATGGCAAATCAACACAAGCTTGCCTTACAGGAGTCATTGATACTATCTTGGAAATTCCTCTAGAGGATTTTCTGCGCAAGTTCATACTAGTGCATACTCATCTTGAATTGGACAGCTCAGATGCTATGTGCACACCCAATCCACAATATCCTCGGATGATGACAAAAGCTGTTAAAACTGTGTTATCTGATGATACTGTTGTTATTGAACCACAGCATATCATCACACACTTGAAAACATACAAAAGACCAGCTGGAACTTATGGGATTCAGCAACAGATACTTGTAATTTGTTGGGCAATGAATTGTGGGCTCAGATGACATATTTACTAATGTTGCTGTCATAGCAAGAAGAGAAGTACTTACATTAATGTTTAAAGGTCCAATTCAATTCAGTTCTTTTTCAAGAAGTCATGAATCATGAATTGCATCAGTTCACAAAAAACCAAATCAAGGTAAACTATGCACTGGTTCATTGGTGCAATTCTTCACAGTTTATCCTGATTCAAATCAGTGCCAGTTAAGTTGGATGTCCAGGTAATGGTACAACTAATACTCTACCTGTAGATCAATAGTAAACTAATATGAATATAAATAAGTATTGAAATATAAGTAAGAAAGGGAAAGTCTCACCTCAGTTGGATGTCTAGGTAATGGTACAACTGAGGGAGGGAAAGGTCTGTTATAGGATTTATTGACAGTCATCAGCAGAACCTGTGAGATCCCATAGCAAGGTCCCCCTCTGTACAGCAGCTGATGGGAAGTGATATAGATCAGCTGCTGGACAGAGGGGGACCTTGCTATGGGATCTCACAGGTTTTGCTGATGGTCAATATATCAAGCATTAGCACAGTGCCAAAATTTAGATAAGAGCCAAATATATTGGTTTAGCATCAATGCCACAGTTGGTTGAACAGACCTTCCAAGGGGCTGTATTAAATGCGGTAAGATATCAGCTGGGGAGAAAGAAAACATGAATCATGTATTTTCTCTTTGTACTGACACTGTACCATAAATGTATATACTTGCTGCAGAAAAAGACTCTTCAAGAGGCCTCCAAGTCTGCTGAACATGACAGACAATTTGGGGAAATTCTTGCTGGTGACAGTGGGATTGGACAATGCAGCAAGAACACTAAAGGGTACACTTAAATGCCAATAAAGCATGGGCTATATTAATGCTGTCCATGCACAGTTTGATTTGGTATGAGCCTGGGGCTTTGATGCTGCCTATGTGCATTAGATTGACTGGGAATTTTATTTTACCTTTCTGAACCATGGGTTTTTGTTTGGAAAGCCCCCACAAATTCTGAAGAATACTGGGGTTATTCTAATGGGAAACCCCCTTACCAGAGCACATACACAGCTTTAGATATATTTAACATGTGTTCATTAAAGAGAGATCCTTGAAATGGTTCATGCAGATGTATTTTCAGCTAGGGCATAAGAATGTATTGCAGATTAAGCAAGGTCTCCACTATGGGCAACTATCTTAGTCTATCTAATCACATGGTTTCCTTATGTAGAGTGTTGCATCCTCCAGGATGCAAAGCTCTTTATTTGGCTTATCTTATCACTCCGGATGCCTATATAACAAGTAAGTAAGGCGGCTTATCAGAGGATAAATAAACAGGCGTGAGAGTCGGCGCCAATAGGCGCTTATATTCCCGACTCTCACTGCCATCCGTCGAATCAACATCCTTGACATATCTCTTGTCCCCACCCTCCCATCCTTGGACTCGACAATACGTTGGGTTGCTCAAAAGGAGATTCGGCAGAGCCTTGGGCAGGCGTCAGCAATGTCATTCTTGGTAGAAAGGAATGGTTTGATGCGTGGCTGGATGGGGAGAAACAATGTGAGTACCCTTCATCTCTTTCTTACATCTTACAGTATGCTCTGACGTGTTTGGTTGACATAGTTGCGGAAAACCAGTATCACGATATCATTATGTCGGAAACCTTGAATTTCGGCTATAACCGGCTGTAACCGCTTATAAACCGCATAATCAGAATCCCGATTATAAGCGATGATGCGAAAAGAGTCAGATGTTAATTAAGCGCTTAATCATAACACAGCCAACAATTGTAAGCACTTGTGCCACGTCTACAAACATAAGCGCTTATAATTGCTGAGTGCATGTACTAGTACTTTTATTACTGTAACTATTAGATTACTTCACTTACTGTACTTCGTAGTTTATTAGTTACTTGTACTTGTACTTGTTTTACTTACCTATTGTATTTTGTAGTTCATTGTATTGAGTTTAGTCTTGGTACTTTACTGTTACTGGAGTTCATCGTTCTATTGGTATTAGTTATTAGTTACTGTACTTAGTTCCTGTAGATTATGTAAGCAAATTAGTAGTGTGTTGGAAAATTTATAGTGATTTACTGACCAGTTCGAACCCTTGACCTTCATTAACGCATACATTATTAAGACTCTATTGGGCATAGTTACCACTTAGTAACGCCGCCATATTTATAAGGGAACCCTAGTTCAATTAGAGAGATAGATTAAGGCTTTCCTTATATGAACTTCTAGTTTGCCGCTGTGCCTACATACAACACAGCGGCAAACTTGAGCATCAGGAAATTGTTCCTGATGATACCATAATGAGGGATATCACCCATAGGCATGATTCATTGAACCGGAACCAATACGGTACACCTGTTGATTTTGGTACGGTGGTGTTTAAAATTGACAATAAGTTTGAAAATGGAGGAACAAAAGTGATGATACGTACTTTGACCAGCACGGGCTACCAAGAACATGACCTTCAAAGGATGCATCGATACACGCCACCTTCCTGAGACCCTTGTGCGTCTTCCTCTGCAGCTTCTTGGTACCCCAACGGTGAGTTACACCCTTGAAACCGTGACCCTTGGTGACTGCAATGACATCCACACACTCATCCTGCTCGAAGACAGAGCTGACTTCGACAGGCATATCGAACAGGCCATGAGCAAACTCGACCCTGTCTGGGATCAAACTGCCGTTAACCTGCATCTCCATAAGGTGCGCCTTCTTCTGCGAGAGACCAGTCTTGCAGATTTGAGTGTGCACAAGGACACGGACAACGGTATCTATGGATACGCTCAAGCTCGCGGGCAACAGACTTGCCACCATCCTCTGCATGCTTCTTGGCGCAACAAGTGAAGGCCTTCTTCTTCAAACAGTACCAGTTTTTGTAGAAGCAATGTTTAGGCTTGTCTGAAAGATGTGAAGCCCAAACAGTGGTAAGGGTGCGGAGTCCACGGGGAGTTTCGACGTAACCAACAGCACCGACTACTATCATTGGAAGCTTCTCAATGACAGTAACAGCCTCTACAATTTCATGCCTGTGCATCTGCAAATACAATGTTAGATTCGGGAAAAGCTGGGATAAGAAACAGTTACGTACTGGAATCTGGACAGTCAAGATCGCGGACAACATGGGTTATAACAGCCTCTGACCATCGGGAAGCTCGTAGCTCTTCTTGAGAGCAGCGGTCTGAAGCTCCTGCTCAAAGTCAAGGGCAACGTAGTAAAGCATCTGCTTGATGCTACGAACGATTTCACGCTTGGCGGTCACGGTGAATGGGTAACCATGCTCCATGATGTTCTTGACCAAAAAGTCGGTCAAATCATGACCAGCAAGGTCAAATCGGAGAATGGCGTGAGGAAGCACGAAATCCTTGTAGACGGGGACGGTGTGGGGCAACACCGAGTACAATACCAGTAGTACGGCTGGATGCATAGAGGGAAAGGATGGCTTGAATGGCAATATAGAGGGAGGGTTGAAGGTCTCGGGTGATGATGCCATGGTTGCAAAGGTATCTATTGGGAAGTTTTACTAGAAAAATTTAGTGACACAATGTGCACCTTTAACTTCATCATTTAGGCGGTCCAAAATGCCCTTTTGGTAATCGTGTCTGATGGCTTTGAAGGCTTCGGGATCGATGTTGATTGGCAATGACCTGTGCAACACATGTCCAGTGGACATTCTTGGTCTGGTATAGTCGTTTGTTCATCATATTCCAGGTTCCAGGCCTCTGTGGATTTCAGACATGGTCAAAACAAGAGAAATTAGCTAGATATGATGAAACTTGCCTGAGGGGAGATTTGTTGGGGTGGTTGGCGGGGACCAAGAGTACCAACTACAATTAACTGGGTTGAGAAAGCGGCCGTTGAGGGTCAGAGGCGTGTTACTAATTTCAATGCGAGCTCCCGTGAGGAAAAAAGAGTTGTGGTGGCCAAGCATATTCCTTCCCACCTGAATGCGCTGAAGGCGTTCTTGGGGGTTCCGCAGAACAAGCTCAAGCACTTTTCGAATGCGCTCTGGTTGCAGTCGAGGCTGAATGAGGATGAACACATGAGTATGAAAAGCCCAGGTAATTGATATATTGTATCACCAACTTTGTACAGCAATTGGCATCAAGAGGCTATAATGGACGCATATGATGGGCCAATTGCACCTGGAGCAGGGTGACTTATATCGGTCCCAATGTCCTTGTCTCAACAGCACAGTCATTGCAGGTGTTACATTCCTCAAACTCTGTGTCAGCAACATACTAGGTGTCTTTGAAGCAACGTACACCGAAGCAAGTGGAGTGCCATCGAAACTGTACAGCTGAAGAGCTGAACCAAGGGTAGGGTCGTAGTAGGCGTACCAGAAATTTGGTATGAGCTCCGTGTCATTGTAGTCTTGAATAAAGTTGGAGATGGCAGCGCAAGGATCTTGGATTTGTTGGTAGCCGTCACCGTTGGGAGTAAGGATGATGGAACCATTGCTTTGTATAGTGTATGTACCATGTACCCAGTTCATTACGGCGGTGGTGCATGCTGGCTGAGAACCTGCATGGAACAAAGGGTCAGCGAGGATTCAAGAGACAGAAAGATAACGACGCACCATTGGATGTGAAGCAATATCATGCAATTTCATACCACCTGCAGCGTTAGCTTCTGCACTGTGGGAGCATGAGTAAGTCTTTGAATGGAATAGATAAGTAGATGAGTCATACAACGGAAACAAAGATACAGATGCGGAAGTGGGGTATAATTTGGATTGATAGGAATTGGATACAGAGACGATGACGATTTCGGTAGTGTGCATTTAGAGAGAACTGCCATTCCCTGTCTCTGCTCCTTCTGCCGCAGAGACTGGTACCGGTTGCTGGTCAGCGGTGTCGGTGGAATGGAAGGAAGAATCAATCTCCCACCGTCAACGCCTGCCCTTCTCCTCTCCTAGCCTCCCAGACACAGATGCAGTAGCACTCGGCACACGACAAGGATTCCCAGTCCCAATATGTCATTGTCGTACGCACTCCCACTCTTGCATTGACCCCTTGACACGCTTTGACGGTGAAGAATTTGAAGTTTGCTTTGGGGAGTGGATTCGGAGGTTGTTCAATCAGAGAATTAGGAATATACCTATGTCTTGACATTCTTCACGATCCTAATCCGAAAGAAACATATAGTGGAACGTTTGAGGTGAGAAGTAGGATGGTCGCCATTAACAGCGCTGTCAGAGTTGGTATTAGAAGAAGGGAGTGGGATTTCATATAGCAAATAACCGTCGCAGCTCCCCTCCATCTACATATCACATCAGGATCAAGAATAAGACAAGCAAAAACAGCAGACCTTTATATTCATACTCCTCGTGCGGCACGCGTAATTGTAGAGTGGTAGTTGTACTCGTAATAGTAGCCTCACAACTGTGAATCCAGTCTTGCTTGGCGTGTAATGCAAGCGACCTTGTCCTCGACTATCTCAATCTCGGATATTGCCACGGATAATTGAGATGAGATAAAATACACGGGCCAGTGTAAACAATAGCCCAAATGCAAAGTAGCAGCTTTGGGCGTAGGAAGTACGATGGGAAGACGCATGGGTCTACAGGAAACAGTTTGAGTTGCACTGTTATCATGTTTGTCCAGAATACTGATGTTGGTTTCAGGTTTAAAAAGTTCTGCTAAATGAACAGTTTAGTCAAGTAATTGGAGTGTATGAGACAAAAGACTCACCGGAAGACATGGTCACAAAACATCCAACATGGTAACAAGTCTCAATCCTTCCTGCCTTCTTCATTCTTATCTTCTAGCTTCCTAGACCCTCCAACCTCTTCCGAGCTTTCGAATTCAAATGAAAAAAAAAAAATGAAAAAAAAAAACTTATTTTTTCCCTGTGAACCGAATTGAATCGAGCAGCGAAAAGTTTAAGTTGTAGTCAAGCCAAATCCATCACGAGAGGGTGAAAGAAAGAGAGAATCACGGCATCGGGGAGGATTTGAACAGACGGGATGGACAACGTTCCTTGCAACTTCATTCAGTGGTGCACTCAAAAAATGACCGTCGATTGCAAGGGAGTTGCCAGCGATTATGGCATCGCCTCGCCTCAAAGCAGTTTGTTGCAGGATTTGCATGGATAGATATCGAAAGATAATATTTTGAACATTGAACCAGCGCTGAATGTGAATGGAAGCTACTATTATTATTAAGCACTGGTTTACGCATGATAATCAAATTGTAAGCTGATTACAAGCTGATTATGAGTCAATTCTAATCGGATCATAATCCCAGGCCAATTATAAGCGCCAAATCAAGTTTGCGACATAGTGCTTCCGATGCTTGGCAGATTGCTGACGACGAGCCAGACCACAATGATACTGTAGGCAGTAGTCCTGATATAAAACCACAAATTCTGCACGTCAGGTGAACGCTCTCATTGAGCAAGTTACCGGTGATCATTTGTGTGCTTTGCATTCATGTTCTGTTTGCTCATTGAAAATACAGATTGCTACTCTCCCCTTCCAAGCTTCTCACACCGTACCCACTTCCTGCTCTCTGCACAAATACCTCTTTTGGTGTTATACCTGGGACAAATAACATCTTTCTTAGATGCATATGAGACACTTTCCTCTTCCCTCATCTGTGTGGTTCCAGGGGCATTGGGTGTAAGTCTGGGTGTGAAGGACAATCCTTCCTCTAGTATCAATGTGGATACCAATAGATTCACCTCCGGTGTTGAAGGTGTGCAGAGGTTGTGTAAAGCACTTCTTAGCTCGAGATTTGTTAAAGCTGCAATGCACACCTGGGGAGAAGATTTGGCAAGCACCTTTTTTTCTTATGTGTTTTTGTTGTTAACGCCGTGCAATATAGTTCTTCCTGGAGCTATGGACCAAAATCAATCAACGACCAGCCCTGCAAGCTCAGCTTTACCTGTTTCGAGTACTGGCAATGATATATTGCAAGATACAATCTTTGAAACTTTGACTGCCAAATATCAAAAAGTCGGCAGTTGCAGTGAGGATATCATTGTCCAGCAAGGATGTGCAGAGATTGAATCAAATTTGAAGGGCCGTTTGTTGACCACTACTTTGTACATGTTTACATTCAACATATTTGTGCTCTGCTTATTCATCTTTTTTTTTGGTATCTAGACCCAACCCGGGGACTTTGTCTAAACCAGATGATGATTTCACTTTATCCCAAACTCTTCTAGCTCCAATAGCTTTACGTTCTATGCATCTAAGCTACATGCGTGTAACTCTCCTCCAGCAAATCCTAACACCACTATATTGACGCATTGCATCCTAACTCGCAGAGCACCTCTTACAGCAACAGATTCTGTACTGCGGCCATTTCACGTCGACGGATGGAAGGGCTATCCATGCGGAGTGCGAGCTATGGTTGGAGATGTGTTGTGTTACACTAGAGGTGGGCACGAATACATACTCGAGTATATTCGTTATTCGTGGTACGAATATTTGTCACCTCAAATCCACTATTTATACTCGAGTATATACTCGAATATTTGTACAGACATATATTCGCGAATAGATATTCGTGAATAACGAGTATTTTAGGACAAATACTCGAGTATACTTGTGATTAATTAACAACATTACAAATAAAGTAAATATAGGCTCGAACATGTAAGTAATAATGTTGAAGTACTATATTAGTGTTTAATAATAATATAAATACAGTCTGTATACATTTCCGAGTACTATTACATGACACAAAATTGTGGCGGTACTGAGAATTGAACTCTGCTGGTCAGCTATCACAGGAAGGCCTGACCTTAATCCAGAGTCGGCGCCCATAACCACTAAGCCACACAGATTTTATTACAGTTACATGTCAATAACATTATATACATATTCAAACATAGCCGAATTAAGTTATATATTGAATTTTTGCTTAAGTAATGAATACCTCACATGCTCGTGCTAACGAGCACGTGATATTGGCGAATATTGGCGAATATTCATGAATAAAGTACCACGAATATTTGTGACATCAAAGTGGCTATTTATACTCGAGTAAGTACTCGTGTAACGAATATATTCGTCACTCGTGACTCATTATTCGCGAGTAACGAATGGCTAAATATTCATGAATACTCATGAATATTCGCTATTCGTGCCCATCTCTATGTTACACTTTTGCAGGCATTAATTTCCAAACACACAATAACCTGGAGCATCTCGCTATGATGGAGATGGTTATGTGCCAGATCAATTTGCTTGTGCCAGAGCACAATCAAAACCTGAGTTCTTTAAAGAAGGCTCCGAGCTGGATTGGCCTAAACCAAAAGCTTCAAGACAGAGTAAAAAGGATGTTCGAGCAACTAGACCTTCATCTGTGAGCCTCTCCTTTTTCATTGCTCTTCATTGCTCTTCATTGTTACTCATAGGCACCCATAGGATGTCATACCACCTACTGACTTGATCAACCGACAATTCCTAAACCTCATTCAGAAGCTCCTGGCTTTTGGCCCCACTCAGCAAATTACTGTCGCAGAGGCTCTCAAGCATCCATACTTCTCCTTGAATATCCCCGCTGAGATATAACCTTATTATTGTCATGCTTTGTGTTATTACCCTCCTTTGCCCTTGGTTTTATTTGGACACCCTGCTTGTTATTATGATCTGTGTACTACATCACTATAGGAATCTCCATTGTCATGAACTGGAAATGTCACGTTGGTGGGCCTTCTCACTGGTATTGCTGAAGCCAACTTGTCTGATGGGTGCGTTTCCGGCTGCAATTGAGCAGATTTTGACATTGGTATGAGGAGATTGGATGCAGGCTGCCATGATGGCATTGGATCCGCATCCATCATCTTCTGAGAAGTTGCTGGTTGTGTTGGATGAGCTGCATTCACCAAGCTGAAGGCTATTGGCAAAGGGAGCAATGGCAATAGAACCACAATCTAAATACATGTTGTACTACTATCAATCTAAATGGAGTCTATTGTTCTCAATTTCCCAATCAAAGCTCAGTCTTCATCCTCATTGTTATCCTCATCATTGTACTCCTGCAGCTGCTCCAGTTCGGCCTCAGTGGGAAGGCTGTACAGTTTGAGCATGTTGTTTCCAAATTTCTCCATGAACTTGTTGTACAGAAGATTCTTCCACTCCCCAATTCTATTCCCATCTGCATAAATTTTGGGTATTGGCAAAGCAACTCCATTATCCATATAAACAGCTCGCTTGCGCACCGACATCTGGTCGAAGAATGAGGGCTTGAAGTAATCAATGGGAACATTACTGGGAAAGTGAGTGACTGTGGCTGCAATTTGCACTGCAGGCTCAACACAAATGCGGTTGGTACTGTGAAGAATGAGGTGTGTTATTATACATGGAAGGGGGCACATACCAAGCACCGGTTCTTTGTTTTGAAGCCTTCTGGTATCTCTTATCCTCAAGGCAGAAAAATGAGGTAACAATGGAATTGCGACCCTCTTTCTCATGAATCAGGTATTGTTCTCCATTGTGGTTGGGATTGTGCTCATCCTCTGAGTGTCCTTCATTCTCCTCAGCTAATCGCATGACTTGGTTGCTGAAGCCATCATCTTTTAGCTGTTTAACACAAGTTTCAAAAAGCTAACATGCAATTAGCAAAGTCAAAAAAAAAAAAGGAATAGATTACTCACATGGTTGCGGCATCAATACATATTTCTGCGCTCATTTTCCATTGCAATGTTGAAGCAGACATATGATCAACAAATGGTGAGATGCATTACTCACTTGGTTATGTAGCTTGTAGACTGGTCTGGAGGACTAGTTGGAGAGCGAAGAGTTCTTGTATAGACAAGTAGTAGTACAACTGAGTGTGCTAAGGAGTACGGTAAGTACCTACAGTATTTATACTAAGTATGACTACAACTCTACAGTATCATAGTAAGGTGGCTTAGGGCATAGGGTACAATCATAATGGTTCAACAGCATGTAAGTACAATGTAAGATCGAGTAATTACAACAACATTTGACTACTATTGTATTGAACAGTTCATATGCTTCATAAGCGTATGTATCATATTTATAGAACTAGCGAATGGCATAATTACAGCATCTAGTATGCTTATTGAGCAAATACAAAGACAGTGCTGTTGCCTTATGTAGCGCAGCTACAAAGGTGTTTCAAGGAGTATTAACAGGACAAAAGACTCATGTCGAGTCGATCGATGACGTCACTATCGTAAGCGTCAGATCCTTTCAACACTCCCCCTCGCTAAGAGTAGTGATAGGGAATTAAGCTTTAAGGACTTAGAACCACGTTCTAGTTTTTGATATGACTTAGCATACGGTCATTGAAGATTTATTCAAAGAAATGTAATGCCAAGAAGATCTCGGAATTTCTTGAATTTAATCAATGCGAGATTCTTTGTCAGAATATCTGCAATGTTATCTTTGGTTTGAACATAAAATAGTTCGACATTTCCATTTTCAATCTTTTCCCAAATATAGTGGAAACAAATATCAATGTGTTTCGTTCTTCGTTCTTGAATTGGATTAGAGGCGAGGAAGATCGAACCTTGATTATCACCACATAAAGGTAATGATTGAATAGAAATTCCGATCTCATTGAATAAAGATCGAAGCCACTCGAGTTGTCGACAGGAGTCAGACAATGCCATATATTCGGCTTTGGTGGACGAGAGTGCAACTGTTTTCTGTTTATGGGAAACCCAACAGATTGGAGCAGCGGCCAATTGTATGATCATCCCAGTATGGGATTTTTGGTCATCTGGATCAGAGGCCCAATCTGAATCACAGTATGCCATAAATCCTTCATCGGAGTTACCGTCAAACACTATTTCATATTTCCGAGTATACATTAAGTAACGGACAATGTGAAGTGCTTTGTTAAGGTGATCTGGACTTGGATTGGCTGAGTATTGACTCATTTTTATGACAGCGAAATTGATGTCAGGGCATGTGCCAAGCATTAGATATAATCAAGATCCAATAACTTGTTGAAACTTCTGTCGAAGTTTAGGATTGACTTTTCCATTGTTTTCACGAGGATTCCATGAAGAAGGCAATGGGGTGTGAGCATCTTTAAAGTTTGACATCCCAAATCGTTTAATGATTTTATCGAGATAGTCACGTTGATCGAGGATCAACTTCTTTTTAGATCGGTCTTGTTTAATGCGCATTCCTAGGAACTCTTTAGGTTCACCAAGATCGCGACATTCCCATGTTTTCATGAATTGCTCTTTTCTCTTCATTACCAGGGATTTGTCAGATCCCATGAAGAGAGCATCGTCTACATATACAATGGCAATTACGGTTTTGCCTTTTTCTTTGAAGGTGTATACACCACCATCTGAACTAGTGCGCTTGAATCCCAGTTTACCCATGGATTGATTCATTTCTTTCCACCAGGATAAGCCACTTTGTTTCAGACCATATAATGAACGATGTAACCTCCAAACCTTGGTTTTGTCCTTAACGAAACCTTCGGGTTGTTCCATATAGATCTCTTCATCAAGCTTGCTGTACAAATAAGCCTGTTTGACGTCTAAAGCCTGGATTTCCCAGTCTTCTAAAGCGGCTAAAGCGAGAAGAGTTCTAATGGTTTTGAATCGCGCAACTGGCGAAAACAACTCGTTATAATTGATACCAAATTGTTGTGAAAAGCTTTTAGCAACAAGTCGGGCTTTGTAGCAACCGTCTTTCTTTTTATTAAAGACCCAACAACATTTGATTGGTTTACAACCATGAGGGATTTTGACTTCCTCAAATACTTTACGTTTGCGGAGTCCATCCAGTTCTTCTTTACATGCATGATCCCATTTCGCCTGTTCATCAGCAGGAAGATGCCGATAATGCCGAGTAGAACTCCAGGCGTCAGGTGTACTTGAAAGGAAACTTTTAAGTTCCATTTCATAAGTAAAGGGAATCGATTGCGAAAGTAAGAAGTTCTGTAATTCTACTCCCCCTTCCTGAACTATATGAGAGAAGTTAATCTCTTCGAACCATTGTTCTTCCTGTTCACCATCATCATGATCTTCATCTTCCCGAATGGGAGATGCCGGTGGAGTGTCAAGATCTATAGGAGATGCATGACAATCGGGATCTATGATAGGTTGTGTACTTGTACTAGGCTTGTTTGGTTTAGGAACATTGACACGAACTTGACGTTTTTCTTCGATCTTTTTATTTCGATCTACTTTTTGTCTAGTTCTAACGTCATTAAGAGTATTCTCTTTGACCTTTTGAGCTTGTCGTTTCCAAGTAGATGCCTTGCAAATGTTTTCGCAAGTGGTAGGAATTAAACCAGGACGAATTGGAGCAGTTCGGGTGCGGACAGGATTTTTACTTTTCCATTCAGCAATAGCTTCCGGGTCGTACCAGTTAGGTTTAGGTGGGACCGGTGGAGGCTGTTCCTGAGGAATTTCATTATTATGAGGGGTAGGAGAACGTGGATGTTCCGGACTAGCTTCTCGTGATGTGCGCCAAGATGTGGGTGCATTTGTATAAATGTCATCAGCATCATCCGGATCATTGTCAAAATTTCCTGGCTGTACAGGAGAATGATCTGGTTCATCGGGAGACAGTTGAGGTTGTAACTTTATCGCATTAAACCCAGACAAGAGTCCTAATGAACTAATGCATTAATTCAGGACAAGCAGTCAGGTTTGACAGCTCTGCCAAACTGCACTACTGTAGGCTCGGAGGTTGTGGTGATGTGATCCGAACTTAAAAGGCTTATACAGAGAGAACGAGGACCTGTGGGAAAAAACTGACACCCCCCCTTGGATTTGTCAGACTACCCTGGACCTAACCATAACCCTAACCAGCACCCTAACCCTAACCCTAACCACCTATGACCATAACAGTTGGGCCATGCTCCCACACCCTGATGACATCATCAACCCTAGACCCTAATGTAATTCTAACCCTAACCCTAATTCTAACCCAACCCCTAACCAAACCCTAACCCTAACCTAACCTAATCTGGATGCTTGGCTCTGTTTGGATCAAATCTCTCATGTTAGGGTTAGCACTTGTGCTAACCCTAACAAGATTTGACCCAAACATCGCTTAATCACTGCCTATTAGATATTAGTAGATTTGGCAGAGCTGTCAAACCTGACTCCTTGTCCCGATTTAATGCAATAGTTCATTAGGACTGTTGCCCAGTTTTAATGCATTACTCTTACAGCTACAGGTGCAGGAGAAGTAAACGGGATATGACTAGGATCAAAAGGATCGTTGTCATCTGAAGATCCGTTGTCAGCAGGATCATCAGTTGGTCGTGTTGGGGGTTTATCACTTGGTATGATAGGACTAGGTTTATTGGAGGGTTTGTGACTCTTGTCAGAATCGCGGCAGTGTGGAAACCAATCTTCAATAAAGCAAGCTTGAGCACCATAGTATAGCGCGTTATTACTACGCATGAAGATATATCCTTTGCTTCCTGTGTCGTAACTAATGAAAATCATTGCTTTGGAATGCGGAGACAGTTTATTTTTCCGCTGTGCACGTGGAATGAACATGTATGCACCACAACCAAATGTTCTGAAATAAGAAATATCCGGTTTGTTCCGTAAGAAGATTTCAATAGGTGTTTTCCAATTCAATCGACGGATCGGAGTGTGGTTGTATACATGCATAGATGTGGAATATGAAAATTCCCACCAAGAATCAGGGCAGCAAGCGTGGTGTCGCATAGCTTCTGATTTATCTATTAAGGTGCGATGTATGTGTTCAGCGCGATCGTTCTGTTGATGAACATGAGGTTCAGATTTATTGACCTCGATACCTTCTGTTTTGAGATAACTGATAAATTGATCCGATAAGAATTCTCCCCCTCGATCAATACATATCTTTTTGATTTTACGTCCGGTTTGCTTTTCAGCCCATGCTTTAAATTGATTAAAAGCGAGGAAAGCTTCGGACTTAAGACGTAGTTTGACAGAGTAAGCGTAAGACGAACAATCATCCAAGAATGTGACAATATATTTGTATTTATGATAAGACTGAATCGGTAATTCGGTCAAATCAAAGTGTACAAGTTCTAGGGGATGTTTGGCACGCTTAGATGAAGAGGGGTATGATTTCTGAGGTTCTTTACCAATAACGCATCCTTTACAGATATGTTTCTCAGTAGGAGTAGGTATTTTAGGAAGACCTTTGACATTAGCAGGAGCATGCTTAAGGATCTCATTGCCTGGATGGGCAAATCGGTTATGCCACAAGTCGTAATCGATAGAAACCATATTGACTATTTGCGCTTCAGGATTCAACACGTCAGCGTGAAGCCAGTGGAGCAAATCACTGGTATTATACGGTTTTCCAGTCATAATGATTTTACGATTTGACTTATTGCGTATCTGACTTTGATCTCCATTAATGACTGTGTAACAGCCATTTCTATTTAATTGACCAATTGAAATAAGGCGATGTGGGCTATCGGGCTGGTAATACACTGGGTGTAACTTAGTCGTGTGGGTAACACCTGTTCCATTTTCATGACAAATATATACTGTTCCAGCGCCAAGTACATGCGAACGAGATTTCTTATCAGCAGATACAAGTGGAATAGGATTCCTCCATTCCTTGTAATTGGCAAAATCTTCAATATTCGGAGTAAAGTGGTGTGAAGCGCCAGAATCAAGTAACCAAGACGTGTCATATGTCGTTGCTTGTATTCTTACATTATTCTCAGGAAGTTCCTTACTCTCAGTAATTGCATGCATAAAGTTAATATATTTTGCCTCATCAAGAGGCTCAGGCTTAAGTACAGAATCAAATAAATAAGAACTAGTTGCATGGTACAAATGTTCGTGCAAAGTATTGTTATTTATAGTAGAAGATCTGTTTAGCCGATGCAATGAATTAGAGATTTTCTTTTTAAGGAAATTAAAAGGGACTTGCCAGTAAGAGGTACATTCATCGCCAGATCCATACATTTCCTCGTCGTAATCGTCAATTCTGGCAAAGCCATCATCAACAATGGATTGAGCCCAATCAGGCGGCAACTCTTGTTCCTCTATCTTCATATCTCTGAGGAGAGGATCGAGTTTGCCCGTGTAAGGGTCAATATCCTTAAGAGGATCGGCGGAGGATGAGAAAGAGGCAAAGTTAGCAACTGGGAGCGGATTGTCGGTGGAAGCCTCATTGGCGTGCAGTTTGCCTTTGCCTTTGCCTTTCTTCTTCTGATTGCCTTTATCGTTGTTGCCGCTATTGCCACCGGAGGAAGAAGTCTGTTGGTTTGAACTAGATGCATCAGCATTTTGCTTCTGCTTCTTTTGTTTTGACCAGGAGTTCTTCGACTTGCGCTTCTTATTCACCGTAGAGAGGCAAGAAGCGAGTGATGTGGCATTAGAGCAGCAATGATTGTATTCATCCTGAATCTTGGGAATGATAGCAGCAAGCGTAAGGTTTACGCCAGTGTGCTGGCTTAGCATTGTCATTGCTAAACTGTCCCAAGCACGAGGAAGTGCGGCAAGAAGAATCATGGCTTTAACTGGCTCAGTCAAGGTGAGACCAGAGGCATTGAGGCGGCCAAAGATCGAGGTTAGAGATGCAATTGGCATAGCCGGATCGGAGTTTTCAGCTATCTCGAAACTAATGGCCTCTCGGAAGATTCCGAAGAGTCCAGCGGCACCAGGAGTACCATAGGTGGTCTCAAGATGTTGCCAGGTCTCCCTAGCAGTGGCCATGATTGCTGTTTGCCTAATATGGTTAGGCAGGCGGAGAGAGATGGCACCAATAGCGGCACCGTCGTTCTCATCCCAGGCATCAAGAGCATCCTGGTTGGTAGCAGGATTGCCAGTAGGAGATGGGCGAACCTTGGTACCGTAGGCATGTCCGAAAAGTTTTTGGACTTGAAGGTAAGCCTTCATTCCAGATGACCAATCGTTATAGTTGGAACCATTGAAGAGGGGAACAGCGTTGATTGCGTTGGTGGAAGACATTGTGATTTCTGGATATGAACTTGTCAGTAATGATCAATTAAGATGTTTGACATGTCCAAGATTATGAATCTCAGATTCACTTGACTTCGGTGATTACCCATTTAGACTTTGTTGTGGTGTGATCGCAGTTTGTTTATATCCATCCATTTTCCATCTCTGATCGGGTCATACACATCCCGCATCAGCAAGTTTGAACCAAACTATATACAAAAACCATATGCCGTGAGAAAACCGTTTGAATCATCATAGCTCGTGTTTTCGTCACCAGTAGAATCAATTAAGATTCAAGGTTCAGAAAGCAAGTATTCAGACCTAATAGGTGTTTAAGGGACTTAAGGCAATATGGGGGAATACTACAGTAGGAGGGCAAGAAACTCTCACGTGTTCGCAATTGCCCAGCCTACGCGCATATGCTTTTGATTATTCACATAGCGGCAGAAGTCTACCTGATAGCAGGAATCGGCCCGCAAACAGCCCTAAATGAATAGAAACTGTCAAAAGTTCATTCAACATGGAGTGCCTGTGTATATACAGTGTAGGTAATAGTTAGTTCAATTGAAGTAGCCTTATATATTTTAGGCTCTTCCGGAAAGGAGGTAACAAAACGAATCACTTATTACCGTTTACACCCAAACCCAAAGCCACTAATCATCGTGCCTAATGTCTACGAGGTAGGACCAGATGAGTTCGTTAACGCGATCAACCATTTGTCAAAGACGCAATGGTGTAACAACCTTCATCGAGCAAATCCGGGGCCCATAACCTGTTGAAGCAGACATATGATCAACAAATGGTGAGATGCATTACTCACTTGGTTATGTAGCTTGTAGACTGGTCTGGAGGACTAGTTGGAGAGCGAAGAGTTCTTGTATAGACAAGTAGTAGTACAACTGAGTGTGCTAAGGAGTACGGTAAGTACCTACAGTATTTATACTAAGTACGACTACAACTATACAGTATCATAGTAAGGTGGCTTAGGGCATATGGTACAATCATAATGGTTCAACAGCATGTAAGTACAATGTAAGATCGAGTAATTACGACAACATTCGACTACTATTGTATTGAACAGTTCATATGCTTCATAAGCGTATGTATCATATTTATAGAACTAGCGAATGGCATAATTACAGCATCTAGTATGCTTATTGAGCAAATACAAAGACAGTGCTGTTGCCTTATGTAGCGCAGCTACAAAGGTGTTTCAAGGAGTATTAACAGGACGAAAGACTCATGTCAAGTCGATCGATGATGTCACTATCGTAAGCGTCAGATCCTTTCAACATGCAATTCCTCCTGTAGCCTTGCCTTCCTTGCGTGCCTTCTCTGCCATGAGTCCAAAAACAAAACTTTGGTAAAGTTTGACAAGGAAGCTGTAGTTGGAAAGGAATGAGAGATCGGCATTCATGAATGTGTATTCAAATGCAGTGGCAACTGTTTTGAAGGTTGAAATAGCCAGATGTTCATGCAAAGGATTATAGATAGACTCTATGGTCCCAAGAACATCGGGCTGCCAGCAAATGAGACCTAAATTGGCAACAGTGTTAAACATGATGAAGAGATGAGCTTCTTCCACGCGGTTTGCATCTTTGGCAATCTGACTTCTTCCCATGAACGATGCCTTTTGCACTGCGGCTACAGCAGCAAGTGCTGTTGCTGAGCTTGGCATTGCAGAAGATATTAGATTTTTGACATGAGCATGGATATCATCAGAGGACTGGAATCATTGTTGGGAATTATCAGTTGTAAGGGTCCTGACAGGAGGGGGGACATCATCTTGGGAAAAGAGGCCCCAAAGAATGCAAATATGGAGATGGAATGCTTGCTGTCAAAGCAGATGTTAATTGGTGAAAGAAACATGAAAGAAAGATTGCATACTTGCAACCCTTGGGCCTTCTGAGGTACTTGTGATAAAGGCACTGATCATCCCTTCTTTCCTTTCTTTGGCTGACGAGCTGCCTGAGATGTTTGAGCTTTCTTTGAAGATTTCTGGGGAATGGGCCCACTGTTGCATCGTGGTTGCGTTTAGCGAGATGAACTCATAGGAATATTGTTGTCAGCCATTGCAATTTGGCAAGAAATATACCACAAGATGGAAGTCAGAGAAGAGGAGTTGGGATGAAAGACACGTCCTTTATATTTCATGAACAAACAAAGAAAACATAATTGTGACTTGGTGCAAGTTGATCACACATGAGGCAGCCTCACTGTGATAATAGGGAGGTATAGCGAACGATAATACGCCAAATTTTTGGCAAGACCTCGAGAATGCCATTCTTGACAAGTTTGCTTCTAGAGACAGTATAAGAGCTATAGTGAGCCTGAGCTGATAGCTGTAACGAGTCTAATAAGTGTGGAAGTACTCAGACCAACAGAGCCACGGTATTGAACTGAATATCAGCTCTAAGTAGTTTGTAGGAATCCGTAGTCCAGTAGCGGAGTCTTACTGGCATGTCAATGCCAGAACTCATATTAAAAGAGGCACATTGCCCACATAGACTCGAGCTCCAAAGGATACACTCTGAAGACAAGTAACTCAGGGATTATGGAAGGATATAAACTTTGCAAAATGGGACAGAACCAATTCCAGTGGGCTGATGCCGAGATTGTCATGATAGCCGAAGGGTACTTCAAAGCTTGATACCGAGGAAGCACTAATAATCTGTTTGGCACCGAACAACAGATAAATGGCCTATGCTGAAAGAATGAAACAAGAACAGGAGGATTGACAAAGCCAAGAGAGTATACATAGACCCTTGAAGTGACGTGTACCATTATTGGAAGGCATATGTGTCTGCCAAGAAACGGAAGAAACGACACGTAATAGACAGAGATTTGAGCTAGGAGAATAACACTGTACATTAGTTGGTGTTTTCCTGCATGAATATACTACAGGGATATAGAGATATGGGTATGATTGGAAAGCTACGAGGATGGAGAATAATAATACAAAAGAAGGAAAGGAGGACACAATAAGTTACGACAAGAAACAGAACTATGATGGGATTAGTGAGCACGGCACTGGACATACATCAGCTACATAGCAGTACGTGTCGTCCAGGAAAGGACCAAAGGTGTATAACCCAGATCAAAATAGGGTACAATACCCATAAGAGGCAGATGAATGGAAATTAGGGTTGCAGATATATGCATATATGGACTACTTTATTATAATTTCTCCTTTTCTGAACAAGTTGTACCATTTCTCCAGATTCTCAAAGTACTTTATTATTTAACCAGCGTCTGGCCAAGAGTAGTATAAAAGCCTAGCTATATTTCCTTTGCAAAACAAGTTACCTTTGGACCTCATTTGTTGCTAGTGTGAATCCTCGTTGACGTAGCTACGGCTGAGACAGGAAAGATACCACTCCCTTGTGAACCAAAGTAATACTTCGTGTGGTATGGAAGAGAGTTGTTTATTGCACCCAGCGTTAGAGACTTATAATCCTGATGACTGTGAAAACCCCAGACTTATACCAAGTCAAATTGTTGTTTTAGTTTCGAGGAGTCTAGTGTGACCACCGAGAAACAACCATCTGTTGCGACTGAGCTCAGGTGTACAGGAAACAAACTGTCTGTTGTCCTGAGTGGTTTTTCCCTACTGTTGGGAATCACTTTGTTGAACCAAGCTATATTGTTGGTGGTTCTTTTTGTTGTCATTGTTATATTGTTGCCCCTATCATTGCCCAGAATCAGTATAGATTGATTAGAAAAGGAGATCCTATCCTTCAATTGTCTACCAGCATCACTTCGAGAAACACCAGTCACTTTTGAGAGACAGATAGAGTATTTTCTTTGCAGAACCTTTGACAATGCACCCTTGCTATTTAAATTGATAGCCAAACCCCCTGTGTTCCAATCACTTAGTGTTGATTGCTCTACACTATTTGAACCAACAGGCCTACAGCTTGTTAACGAACATCCTGAACATCTCTAGGAAACAAAACAATATGGGTGTGGCATTTCTAGAGAATATCCCTGCTGGGTAAAAGATGTATGATAGGTCTAGCTGGATGAGAGATGCAAAGCGGCATATGGGATGCTATATAAGGGAACTTTTGGCATTATTACAGATCTGGTCACAGTGAGTGACATTCTTTGTAAGTGCGCCAGCCAGTCCATTGATTAGTGCTTTTAAGGCACTGGGGGTACAGGTGCGCCGGATCTTGCCCCCGGTGTGAATCCTTGAATCCACTGCAAACCTCACCTTCTTTTGCTTCAAACAATCATAGCAGAGACTCCCTCTTCCAGGAGATTCACGCTGCATATGATTGGTCCAATGAGGATGACGGCAATCCAGACCCTCATCCCAATAAGGCAAACCCTCAACAGAAAGTGATGGTGGGAAAAGGATGGAGGAAATTTGCAGAGTCGCGGGGTTTTGAATTGAAATCCGCTGAAAAGAGTTGCAAACATGGAGAAAAAAATTACGCCAAGCTTGGACTGGACTCCCGCCTGTACCTCCCGCCCCTCCTACTGCACCTCCTGCACATCCTGTTGCACCTCTTGTACTTCATGTGCCTTCTGCAACTCCTTCAGCACCTCCTGCTGTATCTCCTACACCTCCTGACATTCCTTCTGCACCAATCACTTCCTTTCATCAAGCATCCGAGGAGCAGAATCCATACGCTACTATATTTACTAGTGCATGGAATCCATGCACTAATATATTTACTAGTGCATGGAATCCATGTACTACTATATTTACTAGTTGTTACAAACATTCTTATCTTATCATTTTTCCTTTATTTACTCTTGTATATCTACATAAGCGCGCGCTTGTTTAGACGCGCGGCTGTACTAATTAGGTACTGTCGATCAGAGTATGATTGTTTCTGATCATAACACATGTTAGCATGTCCATACTTGTATGATCGACCTATCATTACTTATTGTTGTTGACCTGTTGTCTTTTATTGTTTCATGCATTGTTAATGCACGGTCAGGGTATAGGGTATAGGGCTTAGGGCTTGTACTTTAGTATATAAGTAGTAGTAGCTGTAGCTTAGTCCTTAGCTTCAATCTCGTCAATATCTCTTAGTTCTCAATATCATCTTCTTCTCTTTTCTTCATCATTCTTGTCTTTGCTTAAGTCTGAAGTCGTGATGCCTGGTACCTTGTGTTGTGGGAAACTAGTCGCTGACAGAAGATTGAAGCTACTCTCTTCCACCCATCACGGATCGTTGCTCATTGTTGATACTGGTCAACAGTAATCTTCAACAACCGTTGTGACTTCTTACTACTCAAGATTTCACGTTTTGTATTCCACGCTACGCAATCATAATTCTCTCATCCCGCACACTACACTCACCGTTCTACCAACCTTTTGCCTTACAGATCTTTGCACCCAATTAGACTTATAGACACCTATAGTACAACACGAGTAACGTTGAGTCTGACTCGTAGTACTGGTAGTTGAAAGTTTTTGACTGATAACCAATCTTCGGAGAGGAGTCATAGCACACGGAACGTTGCTCCATTCCTAGTTGGAGAGCCATGTTAAGTCAGCAAGACAAGTGCAAAGACTGTTTGTGAACACTGTTCACATGACCTTTATGCATTTGCATTATATTCACTTTATCACATCCCTATTCCTCCACCTTTCTATTTCTTTTATTCCCTTTTCATCATTTTACATTCCAAGAGTTGTTGATCACATTCACCTCTCACCACTCTGGATCGTACAACCTATCGAGCTCGTAATTCCAAACCTCCTACTCCATCCGATCAAACCACTACTCCTACTACCCTCACACCACCAACCCAAACCACCATGTCTCATCAAGGATCCCGATCTTCATCTCCCCTCCGAAATGACCCCTATGAACATCCTGAACTGCGAGACTCATACGTACCACCCGTTCCACAACCCAATCCTAATGTGTCACAACACGCTCCACCATCTCAATTTGACGAGATGATAAGCTTCCTCAGAAATAGGGGATTTGAGATCATTGCACCAGGAGAAGAACCCGGGGAACTTTGAACCAAACCACCCACCCCTTCAGCTTCCATTACTGGAAAATCTCTCTTGAAAGAACCGCCAATGTTTAAAGGCGGGAAAGAGAGTTACCAGGAATGGAAGAGAAAACTCAGCATGTGGCTGAGTGACGAAAAGAACAAGGTCCGAACCGACACAGAACGGATCAACATTGCTCTCTCCTATATGGAAGGGGAGAAAGTATGAGACTGGGTAGAAAATTACTACCAACGAGAGTATAACTACACCAGACTACGCTGGAACTTGATGTGGACCGAGTTCATTACCATACTTGATGAAAGGTACCTGGATACGGCAAGACACACCGATGCCAGAGAGAAATTCGAAAGAGCACGTCAAGGAAAAGACGAGACGGTTTCAATGTTCTTTGAACGTTTTGAAGTACTAGTCAACACGGCGCAGTACAACAAAGATGCTCCACATGTTCTACAGAAAATAGAATGCGCAGTGAACAAACCCATTATCGACAGTATCTACAGTGTCGGTAATCTCCCAACTACCTTCCAAGGCTGGAAGGTAAGAACTGTCGATCTCGACAACCTTTGGCATTGAAGGAACAAAGCAACCAGAAATTGGGGCTTCGGAAACACAAACTCGTGGCACTCCATCCCGAAAACCACTCCTCAGGCTCAGGTGCAGGCACCTAAAGCAACTCCACAAATACCACAATCCATCGACAGGATGGCACCGTAAATCTATGGCAGCTTTTCTTAAGTAAGTCGCTTTTTTCTTAAGTAATTCTTGAGAATTTACTCAGGATTAAATTTAAGAAAAACAACTTTAAATAGTAAGTACAAGTACTCGAGCTTTACTTAAGTAATCATTGTATAAGTAATTCTTAGGATTCTACCTTGAGTAAAGTACTTGAGTAAGTACTTGAGTAAAGTACTTAAGTAAGGTACTTTACTCAAGTATAAGTAAAGTGTAGGTGAATTTTTGAAAGT